>OZ038320.1:31217268-31299538 GCA_964035795.1 Pterobdella sp. o SKG-2022
ATCATGAGAATACTATTAATAATCATGAAAAGAACAATAATCTTATTATTATTCTCATTATTGTCATAAATAGTTTGTATTTTTGAATTTACATCAAGAAAGAATAATTAGAATGTTAGTTTACATTGATCACAAAATACATGTCAAAAAACTTGGAATTAAATCAATAAAAACAATCACGTGATTTAATGTGGAATAAATAATATATAACATATCAACAATAAATTAAAAACCAATAAACTAATATATCACCAACTACAAAAAAACAACCAAACTTGTTTTGTTAATTCATTATAGTATTTTTTTTTTATTATTCTTATTCTCGATGTTGTTATTATTATTATTATTATTATTATTATTAATTTTTTTTATTTTTGCTATATTTGTAGACTGTTATTCTTATATCGGTATTGTTACAAGCTTTCGATACAGGGCTCATAACGTATACGTTTGTCTATGGTACTAACATCATAATTCCATTATGCGGTATTTGGAAACACTTGGATAAACAAGAAAAGATTGAAAAAACAAAAAGCTTTGTTTAAATATAACAATCGTTTGTTTAAATATAAAAACGTTTTATTTAGATATAACAATGGGTTGTTTAAATTTAACAACGGTTTACTTAGATATAACAACGGTTTTTTTGAATACAACAAAGAATTACCGCAATACTATATTAAAATTTTTATTCATTACCTCAGTTTTCACCTGTCAAAGCATCACAACCGTATCTATCAATAAAAGTGTCAAAACCTATTTTTAATCTCGAAAACTATAAACCCCTGTATTTAAATAACCTTATGTGCCACACACCTTTTTAGTTATATTTGGTTAGGGTTTATTACTGGCATCATGTTATGCTTACGTACTTCTATGTTCACTTAGTTAATTAGTGTACCTCTTGCTATGTGTGTTAGGATTTCTATTAGTAGTATCTTATTATTTTATTTATTTTTTTTTACTTTAGGTTATAATTAACGTTATTATAAAGTTAATTATTATAATTTTTAATTTAATTTATTTTAATTATAACATTTTCTCAATAATATAGTTATGTTTATTATATATATCTAAAAACAACATAACGTGATCACCGCAAAGATTATCAACTGAGTAAACGGAAAACATCATGGGTGAATGAGGATAAAATGTATTGAAAGAAATTTTAACATAGTATAACTGGCAAAGATTCTCATTAAAGAGAGTTAAGATAAATTTTGACTATAAAATTACATAAAGTACTTATTAATATAGAGTTAAAAACCTCAATTTAATCATAATAAACATTTTTTAAATAATAGACATCACTTCAATAGCTTTAAAAATATTCAAATGTGATAGCCATTGTTCTGTGAGTAAACACAACCCCAACTACAACTATGCTTTAGAAATACTTAATGTAAATATTAATTTTGTTAATAATAGAAGTAATTAATATGAATTTTGCTAATTATAGAAGTGTAAAGTTTAGCTACAAAAATGGAGTTTAAAAATCTCATATAAATTTGCTGACCAATGATGTGAAATATTTGAATTTACCATAAATAAGGATGAATATTATAAAAAATAGTTAGATTTAGCAGAAAAAATCAATAGAAATCTATACTGGTGAAGTTATTTATAGAAAAATGAATAATAATGATGTGAAAATGAAGGAATATTTGAATATAAATAAGATTATAAATAGAACAGAATATTTGAATGGATTCAATATGTTATATGAGGATGAAACAACTTTTGAGGGCTAAAATATAAAAATAATTTAAAATTAACTAATAACTAATTAAGGTAAAGGTAAACACCGAATGAAAATATTGGAACTTTTATCCAATCAAAACGGAAAAAATTAGGTCAAGATGCAATGCGTCAAGTTTTGAATATGAATTCACCATACTCATCAAGAAGCAATAGTTTTGAATACATAATGAGATGAAGCAATATGAATTGTATATAAACTCGAATATATAATAAGATAAGTACAGCTTGGAGACGTTTATATTAAAATATAGCAATACCATTGGTTAAATCTATGTTGACAAAAGTCATAAATAGGTCAAATGATGAATATATGAATAGACAATATTAATATAATCAAGACTTCATGTTTTTTTAATTGTTCCTATGCTTATATATTTGTGCGCATATCTGTGTGTGTATGTCTAAACATGTTTTTGTATGTGTGTATATCTTTACGTGCTGGTAATAATGTATGTATCACTTAATATTCAATTATACATTCATGATTAACGGTATTTTCACGATGTTGCTGTATGCAGACACAAAAATATACAAGCAACAAATATCTTAAGAGGTGATCAAAAGGTAGATTAAATCGAGACACAAAATAGATGGTATATATTGTATATATGTCAAAAAATTACTTCAAAACTAGGTCAAAGATACATTTTAGTTGGTAGATTAATAATCCTTTGTTGAGTTCGTTACTTTTTATGATTTTTTTGTTTTTTGATTTTTATCATAATTTTTTTTATTTAGCTATTAGGTCTTATGAATTTTTTTGTTAAATAAACGGATTTTCTGATCGAGTCATCAAATGAATTTTGAATATTTTAAATTTGAAATCTTAAAATTGTTTTAAAAATGACCAGATTTCTTTCCACAACACATAGATTGTCTGAAATTGTTGCCATCTCTCTTTTGCAAGTTAATTTCCAAGTTTTTCCTTTTCCCCTCAAGCAGTTTTTTGGTTTTTATTGTTTTTTAATTTTTTTTTAATCTTTTTCTTAATCAAATCATCTTGACGCTTTTTTCGTTCATTTTTTTCATCGATTTTCTTGTTTCTTTTTTCAACCCTTTTTTTCGTTTTCTATTATTTTCCAAATATTTTTTACATATTCTTTTTTCAAAATATATTTTATATATACTTTTTGATTTTATACTTACTATTTTTTATTTTTTCTTTTTTTGTTTTCTATCTCTTCTTCATTCCTCATTGTCTTCAATCATCATTTTTATCACAAACATCTTTAAGAACATGCCACTGGGCGATAGGCCTCCTGGGATTGGCCAGCATATCTGTCCAATGACGAAGCTCCGTACCACTAGCACAACACCCCAGCACTAGTTTCCCTAGCGAATAATAAGAAAGAATTATGGTCTGAGTATAAATATGTTGGAAAATACTAATCATAGTTTTAATAAAATAAAAATGGAAGTTATCAAAGTGAATGTAAAAAATTTTATTTTTTGTATATATAACGACAAGACATATTCACACATCAATTGATATGTTGGGTACTACATATATATATATATATATATATATATATATATATATATATATATATATATATATATATATATATTTATTTATTTATTACAAAACACTCATAAAAACTAACAAGACTTTTATTGTAATATTGAGACGCTAAAAATTAAGACAAAAAAGCAAAAATTTATATATTCTAATGTTTTTCGAAACTTGTTGGCCATATCTCGTTAACATCAAAAACGCGCAAAAAGTTTAAATCCTATATTTTTTAAAAAAGAATTCTAATAAAAAAGAAAAGTAATTTTTTTATTATTGGAAAATTTATTATTTATTTATTTGATATTCTCACCAATAGGCTCACTAGCTCCAATCCGATCGTAGTCCACCACTGTCACAGTCAATGATACTTTCTGATTGGTTGATGGACATTTTTTAATTTATAAACTAGTTTAAAAACAAATAGTGTTTCATTCATAAACCTATAAATATATTGAATGTAATTGGTTTATGAGCATTGTACTAATTATAGACTAAATAATATAATAGTCTGGCATTTTTTCAAGTTATAAATTTATTTACTAAATTGGTTGATGGTACTTTCTCTAATTTGAAACTAACTAGTATATTGATTATTTGACAGTTTTTCTATTAATCTCCACAATAAACGTGAAGGTTGAAAGTGAAGATTTTCTTACAAACTGTTATACCTTGGTAATGTACGCTCGAACTTCAAAAAGCTTTGTAAATTAATGTTGATTAAAAATCCTTGACTAATAAAGTGAAAAAAGATAAAAGCAAAGAAAAACTCCATAACTAATAATAAACAGTTTCTTCAATGAAGTACTCCACAAACAAATAATTGCCATAGAGACATAGGCCCCAACAATCCTAATGCAGCAAGACCCCAATCTTAATGGTTGTCTTCTTTGGAATCATAAGAGACCATTGCTACCCTTGTTTTAGGCTTGAAGTGTTAGCTTACCAACAATATTATATAATTAGACACAATGGTGCATTAATTCACGAAGCTTTTTCCTTTGATATTCTTTATCCTCATATTGTTTATGGGCTGGTGCTTAACTCATAATTGGCTAATGAATTATGACAAGGTTTTACTTGTTGAAAGTTTTAGCTAAATGAAAATTTTTCTACGTGTTCTTATAAACCCTCATATTTTGAAGTTTTACTGGTAAAACTCAAGTTTACAAAAGAACATACGATGTCTCTGAAAAACTTCCACTCAAAAAAACACACATATATGGTGGATTATTCAATATTTCCTTATTAGTATTTTTACTGTACGTTTGTTGAATATATTAGTAACAAACGAGAGCATTTTTACCACTATCACATTATTAAGCACTTTCAATGAAACTTTAGTGATACTAGTGAAAATTGTTTGAAGACTAAGAGTTTGTTGTCAGCTCCAACTGTTATCCCAGAAGTTTAGGATCACGTGGCTTGAGATCTTGGTCCTAACGCCTTTTGATCTTAATCGTTATAGTACTGACCCAGATATAATAATCATCTTTATTATGTTGAAGCTCTTGGAGGCAATGCCACTGTGGCCATACTCAATATTGCTTTGAATTTCTATTAAAAAAGCTACGACTACTATTAATTTTTCATGGGTGGATCGTTAGCTTTCTTAAACACACAAGCATGCCGTATTGATTCATGTTGTTTGAATAATCACTCAGTTAATGAATATGTATGAGTTTTATGAATATTTAATTGGATAATAATGCTTGGGTAAGTGATTTTTGCATATAAACGAAGTTATATGGGGTTTATAAATTTTCTGTTTAAGAAAGCATTTTCTTTTCAAACATATAAATTGAAAAAAAATATAGAAATTAAAGAAAATTTGAAAATATTGAAAAAAAAAATAATAGAAAAAAATAATGATGATTTTAAAGAAAAAATAATGATGAGAATAGTAAAAATAATGAGAAAAACAGTGCTAATTTTCATAGAAAAATTGTGTTTTTAAACATTAATATCGTACAATGAATTCGAGCTTAAAAAGAATTTCTTAAAACTTCTTCACAAGTTAGAATTCATTTTGCAACTTTATAATATGGAAAAAAAATGGAAACAATTCAAATATAAAAAAAACAATAATAATATAAAAAGAAAAAGTTAAAAAAAAGAAAACAATACTAAAACAATAAAAAAAGCAAAATAATCATAAATAAAAAATTAAAATGAAAACGATAAAATATAATAATAAATAATAAAAATAGCAATGAAAGCTAATGTTAATTTCCCACCTGTATCTGTTCTGGTGGTACGTCGAAAGTGAACGACTCGTTGTAGTATGGGTTGAGCGTACATCTGCGCACCGTTGTCTTCTTCTTTTTCACCCTTTTACCATTCATGTTTAAACACAATTTCACGTACGGGTCTGTGTGTAAATTTAATGATTTTTATTTTTTCAGATGTGATAATTGTATTTTTTGTAAATTTAGCTATTTTAGTTTTTTTTAGCGGAGAATTAAAATTCAAAAAAATATTATTATTGGTGTATTTTTGTGACCCCTTGCCAATTCAATTTTTTAAAAATGTTTGTCAACTCTTCGAAGTTTTTTGTGAATGGAATTTTAAGCTTGTTGGCTTTTATTTCAGTATTTTCAAGTCGAATTTGTTTGTTGGAATTTTGAATTTTACATTTTGAAATTTCATAACAATTCATATAAAGTTAACCTTTAAAATATAATTCTGTGTGTTTTGTTTATAAATACAATCTTTAAAAGTTACCCTTTGAGTGATTGTAAACAATAAATAGATCAAGATTAATGTGTGTTTGCATTCAATCAGTATAAATGGTTTTTGAAAATAGTTTAAAACAGTTAACCTGACAACCCTCCTAAATCCATCTTTTTCAGATTTTTTGCTTCTAATATCACTACTGTTAGCTTCCCTGTGGAGAGAAATATTATTTACTTTTGAAAGACATCGTATGTATTTTTTAAAATTATTTTTCAACAGAGTATATTAATAATTCTAGCTTTTGTTTTTCAAAAAATGTCTTCAAAAATTCTCCAAGTTTGATGTTTTGTTGAAAAGAGCTTTTTATTTTTTTTCTTTATAAATTTATTAATTTGTTAAAGGGAAAAAATGTAAAAAAAATTTATATTTTGTATATATCTTTCTGTTAGAATATTTAGTGGACACTCTCCTTGAAATACTAACCTTCCTGGTTTGCACTGAGTTCCATCCGTAACGAACTTATCGATTCATCTCTTAATATTCAATTAACATAAAAAAAAATTAATTTGCATCACAGGCGCAAGTTGGCATGATGCTTAGTAGCAAGATATTAGGTGTGTACGATGCTTTGGGGGAGTAGAGGTATAAAGATACAAGGGGAAATTTTAAGAAAATGGGTTTTTCAATTAAATAAAGAGATTTTTGATGTGTTAAGAAGCGATTATGTGATTTTGATATAAATTGCCGTTAAACTTTGCTAATTAATGATTGGGCTGGAGCTATTAAAAAGTTAATTTAAATAACAAACCGGAAGTAGGAACGAAGCGGAGTGAGAAGCAAATGTCACCTAGTTTGTTTTCCTGTCAAATATTTATGATATTTGTTACAATTTTAATTTTTAATCGATTGATAAATTTTTCCACATTATATGATTAGATGGAATTGAGGGTTTAATTTAATAAATAATATATTAAAAAAATGTTCAAAATAAATTTATTAAAAAACCCGTTTTTAAAAACATTTTATGTTCTTTTGTAAACTTGAAATTTACCAGTAAAACTCCAAATTATGAAGATTTATGAGAACATGTAGAAAAAAATTATAACATCAAACAATAATTTCACCATTCATAAATTCTTTAAAATAAATCTCATAAAATAAAACAATATTACATAATTTAACAATTTTCATTTTTTAAAAATTTTCACATCTATGGTTTTTCCCTTTAAATTCTTTACTTTTCTCTACAACTTTCCTAATGAATTATGACAAGGTTTTACTTGTTGAAAGTTTTAGCTAAATGAAAATTTTTTCTACGTGTTCTTATAATCCTTCAAAATTTTAAGTTTACTTGTAAAATAAAAAATACCGATTTAGCTGATTAATAAAAAAGATATACAATTAACAATTTTAAGTTTTAGTGATGAATAAATTGAAAAAAAATTAATAAATTAATTTAAACAAAAAAAAATGGACAAAAAAAATAATTTTTAAATATTTGAAAACCTGATTCCACCAAAACACCAATACAACATACCCACCTTCTCCATCTCTTTCTCAGGTCCCTTGATGTCTACCCATTGATCCACCACCTGACCTAGATCCACTTTTGCCAGATCTATCTTCACATGACCTACATATTCAACATTATTATTATTTATGGTTATTTATTATGAGGCTAAAATCAAATTCAGTCTGGGTTCCATCTTTCGACTTGCCCGGCATGGGGGGCTCTAACAAAAGCACACCCGGTTTAAATTTTAAGGTCCTCGAGGCACACAAGCCACTTGACCACTACAAGGTGGCAGTTTACAAACCTTTCAAGTTATAGACACAATATTAATGCACATATATAAAAGGTTTCTTTGAAACAAAATCTAAAGAATTTTTCTGGGAGTTCGAAGTTAAACTTTTGACTCACTCACACGATGAACGCAAGTGAACCTTTTTTTTTTTTTCGGCATATTTGTTTATTTATCAATTAAAAGGCTTTTATCTACTCAACCATACTTATCTTCCATATTTTTTCTAATCTACTTACGCTTATTCCACTAAAAAAAACCCACCTATCTGATCATGCTTGGAGAAGCGGTCAAAGTCATACACCAACATCACCAGGGTTTTCTTCGATAACTCTGTATAACTCAACTGGAAAAAATAATCGTTAAATTTAAGCATTCTCACATGTTATTAAACTTCCAGATATCTTCTTTTTTAGGTGAGTAGACTCCGACAAAACATGATAAAACAAATTATTTTTATGAAATTTATGTCTTTTTTGTAAACTATGCTTTGGTTTAATTTTTATAAATTTACTATACTAATTCATTATAAAATTAATTTTTTCATAGTACATTATTTCAAAAGCTTACTTCATTTTAAAAATCTAAATCAACTTTTAAACACCTTGAAGACGAAGTTTTCTTCGAAAATCGGGTTCAACGTCTTCCTATGAATTTTTGTCTCAAACTTTTTCTTCTTATCTTGCAGCAAATACAGCTGGTAATTATTTCAATAATTAATATATTTTTTGTTTTTTATTTCTTTCACATCCATCAAACTGTCTTTCCATCTCTTATCCATTACCACGTTCTTAACAGGATTTACCATTCACTCATCCAAGCCTTATTCAATCCATCTATCCACCCCTCTTCATCTGTTATTTATTTATCACCAACTTAACTAAAAACCTCCATCTTCCACACACCTATCACTACTCACTCATCCATCCCCACACCACCACTTACCTTAACATAGGGGTCAGATGTGCCAGAAGCATCCATGCCAGGCAGGTTGGTGGCGCTTCTTAGAGTAACTTTCAACTGGAATGTGAATTAGAAGAATAATACTAAAAAAATAAACACAAAAATATAAAAATTTGAGAATATTAAGCTGATGAAATGAAGAAAAAATCAATAGCTTTCATTTTTATTCGATTTTTTCCATGTTTAAATTAAGTATTAATAATATCATTATTATCATCACTAATTAGTTTTTCTGACCTCTCCTTTTTGAAAATCGTAGTCCAAACAGTAATGCAATCTTCCATAAGTCGCTTTAGATTCTTTGCTGTTATTATCACTCTCATTATCGCTTTCTATCAGATCTTTGTTGCTCATTTCTGGTTGTATCTGGTTATTTATAGTTAAGAGGTAGGTATGAGTTTCATGTCTGAAAGGTTATTTTGGTGGTGAATTAATGATGTTTCTGGTATTGTCCCTGTCTACATTTATATTTGTCAGTGTTTTAGGCATGATTACTCAAACATTTTCACCACCTTTTGCTCTATAGAGTATCTTATTTATAAATAATAACTAAGAAAAACATTTTTTACATTTTTAAAAGTTACCAGCATTTGAAAATAATAATATTAAATATTGTTATTTGTATTATTGTTATTATTTTTATTCTTAAGTATTAACAACCACCTTTTCTTTTAGAGCAGATCCCAACAGCTGGATGCTCTTTATGTCCACAGAGCCCTTGCCTTTATGCGCTAGTAAGAACAATAACAATAATAAAAAATAGTCATAAAATAGAACATAATTGCAATAAAAATATTAATAAAATTAAATAATTATAATGAAGAGAATATTAATAAAGATTATGATATTAATAACAACAATATTAACTAAAAAATATCGATATTAAAAATGATAGCAACAATCTGTCTTTGGTTTATTATTCATATGTATGATAATGAGGGAAATATGCTAATATACTAATTGATGCAGTTTAATATCGGGTGCCATCATTACGAAGGATTTCTATGGAAATGAACGTATGGTAGTTACAAAATTAACAATGCTACTATGAAGAAGAAGAAAAATAATTCATAAAAAAAATAAAAATCAAATGATAATTACTATAAATAACACTTTAATGTTAACATAATAAAAAACAATAAAAAAGCAAATTATATTAATAAGAACGGAGTTATGGAAACATAGTAAAAATAATGAAACAACAATAATAAAATTTCGGTTAACTTTTAGAGTTTTTTCTCTTCTTCTTGCCCCAATACCAACAACAGCAAAGGATGAAAAGGAGGAGGAAGAAGAGGATGAAGGCTGAAGTGACTGCCAACATCATAGACGGTGCTGATGATTATAATATTATTATTCTTATTTTGATTATTTTTGCCTTTTTTTTTTATTTTTTTTATTGTCATTTCCTTTTTTTTTTATCGTGGAAGCTATCAATTGCGCAATAGAACCTACAATTTGGAGCTGCTTAATGAGGGCCTTATATTGGTTGTTGAAGATTGTTTTTTAATGAAATAATTTATCAATTAGTTTTATTCTAATAAAAAAACACTAATATTATTATTACTTTTGATTTTAAAAGTTAAAATCTGCAGATTTATCAATCACAGTTTTTTTTAGAGACGACGTTATTTAAAACGTACATTATGAACTAATGAATTATGAATTAGGTTGAACTTATCGAAAATTTTAGTTGGATACAATTTGTTTTACATGTTTTTTTAAGAAGTTTCTCATAAATCAAAAAGTATATCTTATTTAATTGAAAATTACTATGAACATACGATGTCTCTTACTTCAGAAAAAATAACGAAGAAACACGTTTGTTCAGCCTAATGAACTATAATATTTAAAAAGTTTAACTTTATTTTTTGAATAATATTTTATTTGAATAATAATAAGAAAAACGCACCAGAGGAAATAGTTCCAACTAAGTTTTTTGAAAAAGGTCCATTAATGTTCACAGGTTCTTTGTGTGCCATGTTTTTGTTGGGCGATATTAAAGGAATTTGTTTGACTTTATTTAAGTCTTTGTTATCTTCGGAATTTTTTGTTTTTGGATTACTCAGAGCTTTGTTGTTATTGTCATTGTTCACAATATTTTTTCCTATATTTTCTTTATTATTTATTGTATTAGTGACCATTATATTTTTCTTCATGAAATTATTCAACTTTTTTTTATTATTTCTGTGATTTTTCTCATCACTCCCCTTCATTTTCTTTTCAAGTTCAGCCAAATCATTTGCTTCAAATCGCAATGTTTGCTCACCACTTCCGCTCCTATTTAAGTTTTTTGGTTCTAATTCAATTCGATTTTCTTTTTTTTTCAATTTTTTCTCAAGGTCAAATTCAAAGCTTATTTTATTTTTATTTCTGTAACTATTTCCGTTAGCTTGTGAGTAAGGGTTCTTGTTATTCCTATTATTCTTGTCTTCAAAATATTTAATTTTACTTTTAGTTTCTTTTCGGTTTTTATTCCGTAATTTATTGTTCAATCTATAATAATAATAATCAAAAGAATCATAAATGGGTATTCTTTCTTTGCTGAATGTCTTTTGGTCCATTTTTCTGTCATACCTTTTTTGAAAATAAAAACCATAACATGAACACTGTTTATTTGATGATGTCTCATAATTATTGTTTTTTATTATTTCAATACTATTTTTTATGAGAAATTATTTATATTTATAAATAATATTTATTACATTGATATATTAAATAACCAGAAAAATTCGTGCTAAACTTGTATATATCGTATTTATCATTTTTTAAGTTACTTTTTAATAATAACAAAAAATTTAAAAGTAATAATAATAATAATAATGAAAAAAACAACCATGAGACGTATTTAAAAAAAATATTTATGGTAAAAATATTTTCATGAAAAATGAATGTATGTTAAAATTCGCTATTGTCTCATAAACATATGAATTATATTAGGTACAAACACTTTTTGAAAAAAAATTTAAGATGGATTTCAAAGCCTTCAGATACTTTTGAGTGCAGAATATAATTGTCTTCGCCATATTCGATTCTTATGATTATGTTTTAAACTGGATATAATCTCAAGGCTTTCACTCATCATAAAAGAATAATATTTAAAAATAAGTCAAATCTTAAAAAATTTTAATAAATATTATTTAGTATATGAAAAATAAATTAATAATCTACACATACAAATTCGAAAAAGATTATCATTGGAAAACCAAACTAAAAACAAAGTCCAATATCTTTATTATAAGCACTAAAAACTTTTCTGCTTTCATTTGGGCATTTTTATTGAATTTTTTAATGGTCAAACCTTCTTTACTATTGTTCATGTGTTTTCATTCACATTTAAGCATGGCCATCTTCATCATTAGAATGTTTCTTGTTGAAAACATACTTTTATAGAAGACAATGTTATTATACAGAATATTTGAAATGATAATTTGTCCATGAGACATTTTTATAATCCCATGATAGCTATTCATTATCAATGTGCAAATAAGCTATAGGTTGATATTAAATTAATATTAATAAATTAATATTAATAAATAATTGTTATTTATTCACATTATAATAAAGTTCTTTAGTAGCAAATTTTATATTAAACATAAAATAATTATAGCAAAACAATAAAAAAAACAGACGCAAACCTTCAGAAAAATCCAGAAAAACAAATCCTTTTTGATACAGCTATCGAATAACAGAACTTCACACTAAACTGTTTATAATTGGTTGAAAATAGCTTCAAAACCTCGAAAAATGTCAAAGATTTCTGCAGACTTTCTTAACATATGTTCGTGCTGATGTTGGCGAGACTTAATATAAGACCGCCTACATAATAATAACAATAATAAGACCTCCTACATAACAACAATAATAAGAATGGCTGAAGAAGAATGAAAATTATTTAACTCTGATTTTATGGTTTTTTTTCTATTTTTTCTTTTTTTTTTAGTTTTTGTCGCTATTTTAAGCATTGCTAAATCTTTTAAAATTTTCATTTTGAAGTATGCAAAATTTTCAAAATACTTGTTAGTTAAAGAATGTATTATTCATTAAAACTGAAAATATCTTTACAAAGTTAATTTTTATCTATTTATTTTTTCATTATTATTGTTATTATTATTATTAAGTTTTTTCTGCCATTCCCATGATTTCCTCCAACACAAAACAATATTAGCGCTTATTAGTTTTTACCATAAAGGCGATTAGTGTTGCCTTTTTATTTTTCATTCAAATGTATATAAATACACAGTTTTTGATTTTTTTCTAACAATTTTATTTTTTTCTATTACTAGTTCTTAGTTATACAACAATATAAAATATACCTACATGAAAACCATGTGAATATACACTATTTCCTCTAAAACTTATGAAAACCACAATTAGCATGTTTTAAAAAAACTCAAGCTATATAAACCTACATTTAATAATGTATTATGTTTATTTTTCATGCTAGAACATGAAAAACGTGGTCTTTTTGGAAAGCTGAGATGGAGAGCACTATGCAGACATTGACTTCAAAACACAGTTTTCATGTTTCTCTCATTTGGATTTTTAACTTGTCATTTTATGCATCTGTGCTGTGTGTATGCGGTGTGTATGACTTTCCATTCAGTTTACTGAGGAATCAGCCTTTGATGATTTCGTATTAAATTGAAATTCTTCTGAGTGAATGAAAAAAAAAAATCTGTTTTATTTTATCTCATGAATTAAATTTATTTTTTTTAAAACATTAAATATTTCGATTTTGCATCGATAAAGCCTGAAAGTTATGCGAAATGAAGAGGAGAAATTGGAATTTAAAAAAAATTTTAATTGAAAAACTCAAAATATAGTTTTTCCTTTTCTACATATTCAAGCTTTTACCCAGCTTTCATGTTAGTGGCTTTTTTTTGTTTCTTCAACACTACCAAAAAATTACAGTTATATAACGAAACACATGAAATCATACAAACATTGCATCAAGGTTATTTTTTGCTGAAAGTGCTTTGAATTTTCATATAAAAATTTTGAAATTATAGATATAAATAAAACACATATTTTTCAATATAAACACAAACATTGGCACTTTCATCTCATATATTCACTCCTATAATCACTATGAATGATATTGATCTCTTCAAAACACGTCATTATCACACAACGAAATGGCGTGCTTCAATGAATGAACCCAAAACCTAATGAGAAATAAGCTTCGAGACATAATTCAATTAATATATTTTTCTATAGTAATACCTGCATTATTCCATCGATGATAATTTTGCCACACTGTACTGCTCTCCAAAGATATTTATCGATAAAGCTTTCAGTTTTATGAGTTTAATTTTACTTAAAATTTATATGTAAAATTTAATTTTATTTTAACATATATTCCAATAATACGTGATACCAAAATAGCCTTGAAAAAATAATACTAGTAATAGAAATATAGTAAGAACGAAAAACTAATATCAAAATGAATGAATAAACAGATCAATAATAAATACGAAATAAATTTTTAAAAAATAATAATAAGAAAAAATTAAAAAAATAACAATAAAAATACTTATTTTAATAAAATATTCAAAAAGCAACCCACTGTTCTCCATTTTTCAACAGCGTATTAAAATTCAACGTTATCACATGCATTATTCAAGGAGTGGCTTGAAATGTGTATTAGCATATATTTTTTAAAAATCTTTTTTATGATATTTTTTATTTTTTTTGTTATATATGATTTTATATTTTTATTTTTTGTGTGACTTATTTTAATTTTTGTTTTTAATCCTAAAATATATTGTTATTCCAGTTTTTGCGTCGAAGACGCAGTCGTAGAGGTCATGAATATAATGTCATCTTATAATGAAGAAGTGGTAGTCTTAGGGGATTTCAATTTTCATCTGGAGTGTATTGCAGATAATAATGCAGAAAATTTTAAGAATATCCTCCACATGCATGATTTCAAGTCTTGTGTATCAGAACCAACTCATGAACAGTGTGGCTGGTTGGATGTAGTAGCCACTAAGGCTGGATTAAAAGTTGATTGTTTTGATGTTTCCTTCTCAGATCATAAGGTCTTGATGTGGAAGAGTCAACTGAAAGTACCTGCTTTAGTATACAAAACATTCAAGGTAAGAAGGTGGAAAGATTTGGATGTTGAAAAGTTTATTTTCAAGTTGCTGAACACTCCTTTGGTATTTTCAACAGACTTGAATTTAGATTCTGCTGTGAGCAAGTATTTCTCAACTTTGAAGAGCATTTTAGATAAACCCATTTCTGGGGAAGTTGTAAGAATTCATCAGAGACCCTCTTATGTTTGGTTTGATGAGGAATGTAAGATTTCTAAATGCATAACAAGAAAGTTGGAGCGCAAGTACTTGAGGTCTCATTCAACAACTGATTGTGAGACAAGGTTCAGGCAGAAGAATCTTTACAAATGTTTATTTAGAAAGAAAAGAAAGGAGTTTTGGGATCTTAAGCTATTTGGATGTAAAAGCAAGTCAGTGACAACATGGAAATGCATAAATGAGGTTGCTGGTAGGGCTATGGCAGGTGAAGGTAAAAGAATAGAAATTGGTAGTTTTAAGAAATACTTGGATAATAAATTTGGTGAGATCAAAAGTGTAGATGGTGCTCTATTTCAAATTGAGATTTCATCCAGAACTTCAGTGTTAGACGAATTTCTTGAGGTGGATGAAGAAGAATTGGTGATGATCAACAACTTACCAAATAAACAGTGTGCTTTAGATCCGATCCCAACTTGGCTATTGAAACGAATAGCAAGCTTGATAGCACCTTTTTTAGTTAGCATCTTCAATTCCTCTTTCAACTCAGGAACTGTTCCTCAAGGCTTGAAGTTAGCCTGTGTGACGCCGATATTGAAAAAACCCAATTTGAGCCATCCTCCTATAGACCAATTTCAAATGTCCCTGTCCTATCAAAAATACTGGAACAGTTGGTTTTAGAAAGGACACGTAGTTTTTTGGTTGAAAATGATCTTTTTCCGAGATTTCAGTCTGCTTATCGCCCTTTTTATCAACAGAAACTGCTATCACAAAAATCCCCATGGGTATTTTAAAAGCAGCTGATAAAGATAGGTTTAGTTTTTTGATATTGTTGGATCTTTCCTCAGCCTTTGATTTAGTTAATCATAATATTTTAATAAATAAGCTATATTCAAAATTCGGTTTTAAGGGTTTAGTCTTAGAATAGTATAAAAGCTATTTAAATAATAAGTCTTATTATATTACTAATAATAGTGTTAGGATTAATTTATTTCATCTCCATACTGGTGTGCCACAAGGTTTTGTAATCGGCCCGCTCTTATTTAATCTGTGTTCTAGTGATCTAGAAACAATTACACAAAGACATAACTTGAGTTTACACCAATATGCAGATGACACAAAATTGTATTCTAGCTGTGACCCTAGTGAAACTGAGCAATTGCAGAACAGATTGTCTGACTGTGTCGATGAGATGGCAGCCTGGATGGAATCCAATAGTCTTAAACTCAATAGATCCAAAACTGAAGCTATATGGTTTTCTTCTTTGAGAAAGGTGAACAAGTTACCAACCAAACAGATAAGGATACTGGATACTTTCATATCACCTTCAGAAAGTGTCAAGAGCCTGGGTGTTTTCATGGATAGAGACTTGAGCATGAACTCACATATAAGTAAGATGTTGCAAGCAGGCTTCTCAGCTTTCAGGCAGATAAGGTCCATTAAGAAGTGTCTTTCTTATGAATTGTTGAGGACCCTTGCTGTTGCTTTGATTCTGAGCAGAATAGATTATTGCAACACATTGTTAGCTGGGTTACCTGAAAAGCAGCTGTGTAGAGTCCAGTCTCTTATCAACACTACAGCCAGGTTAACTACAGGCACAAGGAAGTTTGACCATATAAATCCAGTTTTAAAAAAGTTGCATTTGGTCAAAGTTAGAGATAGGGTAGTTTATAAAATATTATTACTTAGATTTAAATGTAGGCTAGGATATGGTCCAAAACACATATCGGAAAGACTCATACTTATCTCTGAAATACCTGAAAGGCGAAAGCTTAGATCTTCGGACTCAACCAATTTATACGTCCCTAAGTCCAAAATGTCTAGTATTGGAAAGCGTAGATTTGAGGTTGAAGGTCCAAGTTTGTGGAATGGCTGAAAACTAGTTTTTTTTTAAAAATATTAAGCTGTTATAACCTATTATTATAATGGAATATTTTACAAATATCAAGTGATCTTAAAACTATCTGGGTTAAACATCACTATAATAAAACTCGTCAATTATTATTATTATTATTATTTTGCGTTATTTTTTTGGTAGAAGTTTTTCTTAACTTTATGTCGCTGTATCATAGTAAATACACATAAAATTTCAAACCGATTTCTATCGTTGACATTTATTCTTTTTAGTTGTTTTTTAAATTATTTAATATTTCAAACCAAACATAAATACTCAAATGAAAACACTTTTATGAGTTTATTTCATTCTACGAAATACTTCGTCGAATAAAATAAACTCATAAAAGTGTTTTCATTTGAGTATTTTTCAATTATATTTTTAGTTTTTTTTAAATTTTTTTAGTTGTTTGTGAGTCATTCGCATGATGTGCTCATATTTTGGGACTATTTGTAGGTGTTCCTGACATGATGATGTTGTCCGGAAATTTTCATCTGCTGTCGTTATAATTTATACCTTTGATAAATCATCATTATCCTCACCTTAATCTTCATCATCATCATCCTTCTCCTCCTCCTCATCATCATCATCATCCTCACCCCTCTCATAATTATCATCATCGTCATCTTCATCACCGTCATAATTATCATCATCGTCATCTTCATCACCGTCATAATTATCATCATCATCATCCTCATCACCCTCATAATTCTTATTATGGTCATCATCATCATTCTCGCCTTTAATAATCATCATCAACGCCAAAAATGAATTCTTTTTTTAGAAATGCTGCATTGAGGTACTTGTATGTGTGTGCGGATGTGCTCCTGTTTGTTTGTGTACATTTGTGTGTGTCTGTGTGTACGTTTGTGTCTAAAGATGGTACTAAATTATTGAACATATCAGACAAGTTAAATAGGTGGAAAGAGCATTTTTCTCAAATTCTCAACAATAAATCTACAATAAACCCTTTTGTTCTCAATCAATTGCTACTCCCAGTTCTCAAAAAAGATGAAGAAACATTAACAGAACTGTCCAATCCTTTGTTTAAATTAGAATTAATTGTTGCTTTGAAAACATGTAAGCTAGGTAAAGCTGCAGGCATAGACAATCTTAATTCTAATATAACAAAATTGGTAATGAGGTAACGGTAGAGTGGATGAAATATGGGATACGGAAAGCATTTTAAGAGATTAGAAGACGCAAGTAATCGTTCCGCTACTCAAAAGTGGGCAAAAATCCTTATGCAACAACTATCGTGGAATATCGCTGCTATGTGTAGTTAGTAAAGTATTCACCAAAGCATCATCAAACAGAATACAAAAACTATTGGATTGTCAGTTAGGGGAAAGTCAATGTGGGTTTCGACAAAACAGAGGGTGCTGCGATCAAATTTTTACAGCAAGAACGTTGGTGCAGAAAGCCATAGAGTTCAATAAGCCATGTATTTGTGTTTTGTGGACCTTTCCAAAGCCTACGAAACAATCAATAGAGATGTGCTTTGGTTAATTCTTGAAAACTCATTCCACACTCCAACAAAAATAATTAAAATAATAGAATTATTACATAGTGGCACTGAAGGTGTTATACGGTATGACGGGAAATTATCAGAAGAATATCCAATAAATGTAGGTGTGAAACAGGGAGATGTACTTGCCCCGATGATGTTCAAGCTATACCTGGATGCCGTAACAAGAGTGGCCCTACAGCAACACAAAAATCTAGGCATACAGTTAGAGTACTGCTTCAACGCCCCAATTCTGTTCGATTACCGTTGCAAGCTAAAAGAAAAATTATCAATACAGAACCTAGCTTATGCCAACAATTTATTAATAGTTAGTCGTAAAATAGAAAATTTAAAGCAATTAGTCAAAATAATAAATAGTACTCTCAATAATTTTTGATTAATAATAAACACTAATAAGACTAAATATATGAGAATTCATCCCGAAAACGCCCCATTCGACCCTAGCAAAAAGCTTTTTATTTCCCACCTGGAAAATATAGAAAAGATAGCGCAGTTCAAATACCTCGGAAACATCTTAAATGACACAAACTCCATCGATGCAGATGTTGAGTCACGCATAAAGAAAGCCGCTCAAATTTTCCACAGTCTGAGTAGACTGGTTTGTATCAAGATAAAATAAGTGTCGACAAAACTCAAACTATACAAATCAATTATTATACCAATCTTGTTATATGGCAGTGAAACGTGGACTCCTCTCCGTCACCACACGAAAAGAATTCAGATTTTCACTTACAGTTACATAAGAATAATAACTGGAACCTCTCTTTGGAAAAAGAAGAAGAACACACAACTGAGAATAAATGCAAAGATTCAACGAGTTGATGTGATGAGGCAACATAGAAGACTTCAATGGCTCGGACACGTCGAAAGAATGAATGAAGAAAGAATTCCGAGAAAAATCCTGGTGAGTAAAATCGTCGGAGGAAAGCGGTCAAAAGGAGGTCAAAAAAAAGATGACTAGATATGGTATATGCAGATCTCAAAACGTTGCAATTAGAAAAAACTTGGAAGACCGAACCTCTCGATAGAAAACAATGGCGTCAGAAAATCAAACTTCTATCAATAAAGGCAAATGAAAATGCTGAAATGAAGGAAGAAGACAGAAAAAATGCCAAAAAGAATACTGAACAAAGCAATAGCGTTGTGTCGAGATTTCAATTCCCCCGTCCTGGAGGTAACAAAACAGCAGCAAACAAGGCTGGTCTCACTAACCACATCAGACAGATACACGTCTCTACCAATGTTCAACAATGCCCCATGTGCAAGAGAATTTCAAGAAGCAGGGTTTGCACAACCACACGAAGAAATGTGCAAAGATGATTTCTGGTGCACCTACTACGCAGTAGAAAAGCACAAGAAGAAGAAGTGCGTTTGTGTGTCTGTGTTTTGATAATACATGCCTCATTTCATGTCTACATATATTTAAATATATCAGAACATATTTAGATATATTTCATAATTTTATTCTTATTTTTATATATTTTTAATTTAATTGTTAAAATATCATAAAAACTCATCAAAAATCAAAATTCAAAAAAATACTGTAAAACTGAGGGAATGAGCAAAGATTTAATAAAAATTTTCAGACGTCACGAGTAAACAAAAAATTTTTTGAAAGTTTTTAGTTTTAAAACGTTTGATCAGTTAAAAAGAATAAAAAAAAGTTAAATATAATAAACAAAGATAATAAATTAAAAAACACTGTTAGCCACTTGATAACAAATATAACTACAAGTTTGGAGGAAAACAACTTTAATTATAAGTCTAATAGAGAATAAACTTCAAATAAAAACAAAAGCAACAATAGAACTTCTAACAAAGCTAATTGTTGCTTATACAACACAACATTGGATTCAGTTATAAAAATGGTACAGGATCATTACTACACAAATACAATTAAATAATAAATATTTGTGTGCTTGTGTGTGAGATGAAAATCAGTATTTTATGAGCGAATACACACAGATACACACAAATGAACAAATGAGCATGTACGGATATATAAACGTATAAATAAATACATAAGAATATATATAAATGAATAAATATAAATACATAAATAAATGATATAACTAGCTATATGGATATTGAGATATTCATAAACTAATACATATGGTAGTGAATCTTTTGTATAAAAGCATAAATAGAATGCATAACATAGCTTAGTAATAAAAAAATTCATCTACACAAAACACACATACATAGAACTAAAAAAAAAATGGAAATACATAAAAAGAATACAAAAATAGTTTGAATACAAACAATACAAAAAATAAGTTTAAATACAAATACATGGAAATAATTGAAAAAATAAATACACAAAAATAACTTAAATACAATTACAAGAAAACAATTGAAATACAAAAATAATCTAAATACTAACGAATTAAAAATATCCAAAGACAAACAAGTACAAAAAATAGAAACTTAATACAAGCAACTTCAACACAAATGAAGATGTGGCAAGCAACACACACCTGAGAAACACAAGGTTTAACATCACAATGAGAGAGCGTCCCAAGCTCGGTCGTCCCATGTTTCTCTTTTGTATGTTATATTTTGAATTTTTAATAAAATTTGGGTGGGAAAGGAAAAGGTTGTTGTGTTGGTGATGAGAATGTTGGTGATGATGGGAGAGAGATGATGCTGATGATGATAGTGAAGAAAAGGTAGTGATGATTCTGAAAAACTATTATGAAAATTTTTTCTCTATTTATTTCTTTTCCTAATATCGTAATCCTTTGTTTTATTTATAGATTTTATTGTTTTTAAAGAGTTTTCCAATAGAATTATTGAATAAAAAACTTATGCGGATATTCATGTCATCATGACAGTTTCAGTGTGGGTTCCCCTTTTGACCAAAGGAGCCACTTTTGAAAGTAAATCCCTTAATTATTAGTAATAGTATCTTAGTTAGGTTATAAAATCTATAAAATCATTATTGAGTTTACCTTGAGTCAAAAACTGTCATCATCAATTTCTTTACTGTTTTTTTCGTCTTTTTGCGTCTTATTTCTGCTATCACCATCATCACCCCCATCATCACCACCACCACCACCACCATCAGATTTGTATTACAAGACCAACATCCAGCACCAGTTCTTCTGCGACGAAAAAGTTCATCAAAAGATCTTTATAAAGGGCCAGTTCTGTAAAATAGAGGCAAATGATGATATAATACATAGTTATATTTCAATGAATAACAATAGTAATTCATATAGATAATAGTTAAAAATCTTTCAATCAATCTTTTAAAACAATATTAGTGTTTCAATTAATTCTAACCATTTTTATCTTCATAAAAACAAGGTATTACTTAAAAACAATATGAAAACACCTCAGTTATACAGCCATAATAATCACCATACCGAATATAACTTATCAGTTGTTCAAGGAGTCAATGGTGCTGGCTTTCCAATTGAAATTGGCCGAAGCACACGACCACACCATTTTAAAGTTGGGACATGATGAAGATTATGAAGAAGATGAGCATTATGAGCTGGAATTTAATGAATACGATGATGAAGATGAAGAGGGTGATGATGATGATGATGATGAAGATGGATATGAGGATGATTCTAAAACAAAATTTTCTAAACGACATTTTGGGAGGCAAAAAGCTAAAAAAGACGCTGATAAATCGAAAAACATTGAAAATACTTCAGATATAAGCAGCACCAGTGATATTAACACATCTAGTTCAATAAAAACAAAGGTCACGGGTACATTGAATGCAAGCCATGATACGTCTTCAGGTGCTAAAACCCGTCATGAAAAATTTATGCCAAACATTACAAAAGGCATGTCACTGAGTAAAATAAATAAGCATGATATAACCAACACGTATACCACCAACGGTGTTTATACAAATAACACTTATTTTAACCAAGGTAACACAAACAGCCCCACTAGTGATAGTAATATTGCTAGAGCACCAGAAACCAACGCACTTGATAACACGCTAAAAATGATCATCAGCCACACCTCCATCACCACTACTCCCAACACCACAACTAGAGATATAAGACCAAGCGCTCTCAATTTTAATTTTGCTGAAGAATACTATGGGCAGGGCGATGATGGCAGAGATAGGGATAACTACGTTATTAATAATTATGAAGATGAAGATGTCTCTAACTTCTCCCATGGCTTGATCAGAATAGGTTGTACACTAAGATTGTTATTACTGCCGTTGTAGTTAAATTTTCATATTCCAATATGCCACTAAAAAGCTGCTTGAAAATTTCAGTCAATCTATGAAGCTTCTGGTTTGCAGTAACTTTACAGCATTTAACAAACTTTTTTTTTGCAATTTTTATTTAAATTGCTGAAAATCAAACAACTAAAAATTTTTTTTAGTTGTTTGTTTTACTAATGTGTTGTAGAAAAACGCGCACCAAACTTAACAAAATAATCAGACACTTCATATATTGACTGAAATATTCAGACATCACAAAAAACTTGGATTAAAATTTTAATGCTTCCATTATGAAGTAATGATAAAGATAATAAAAATGCTAACCAAGGTTTGCAAAATTTAACACAAAACTCGTTGGCATTCAAAAACCATTGTCAGCTCTTGATGCGATTTGTTGAAATTTGAAGTTTTGTATTAGTTTTGAAACAATTTTTTTTTATAGTCGTTTCAGCCTCTTTTTAACCTAAAATTAGCATGAAAAAATGAAATAATGATGAGACCATTAAACGTTTTATTACTTATTTAAGACTAAAATTTATTATTATTATTATTTTTATTATTATTATTTTTCAGCCAAACTCATAGTCTATTCTGAGCCGATGGGCCTATACAACGATTCAGATAGGTTTAACATAATAATATGACTATCAATAAAAAAATAACGATGAAAAAATATGAATAAAAAAATAAAAGATTTCAATTATTATTTCTATTTTTATATTATGATTAACCTTCTTTATATTTAGTTGGATATGTTGGCGCGGTCCAAGTTATGTTCCCCATTGGAATAGGTTGGTTTGTGTTATAATTTTTATTGAATTTAAAAAAAATTTTATTTCTTATTTGAAACTTTTATTTTATTTTTTTTTATTAAATTGCTATATAGAACAAATATTTTCTCAGACTTCATTTCGACAGCTCCAGACTCAGAAATGAAGTAAACAAATTTAAACAGCCATTAAATAGCTATTTTGTTCACTATAAGTTACTTTATTAACTATTTTTGTCAATATTAAAATTATTTTGATCACTTTTCCAAATATTTCTAAGTTTTTTATTTTTTTCTAATGTTGACTAGAAGGTTCGTAAGCTCCTTGCGACGGTACCACCCACAAGCCTAATCATCGATGGTGATAGAACTTCAAAATGATTTCAGTGGTAAAAGACAAAGAAGGCGTCAATGTATGAATGTCGCTAAAGTAACAAAAATGCATTCAAAAAGATGGGTTCAGCGAGCCTAGATGAGGCTAAGGATGAAGCACATAACAGAGAAAAATGGAAGAGACGAATTGTGTGTACTGAAGAAGCAAACGTTGACTAGAAGTCTCGAAAAATTCAAAATAGCTGCTTTTTCTCAAAACTAAAAATTATTTTGTAAAATAAATAATAAAAAATATGACGTACCATTTCCACTATTACTGTTTTTATATTGTTTTTTATTCATGCTATCATCATCAGGAAGCCTTACAGACGCAAAAAAAATTCTCCTTCATCTACATCATGAGGAAACCTGGTACATATTACTGCAGATGGGAAGGTGGGCTAGTATATTATTGAGAAAATTCTTCTTATTGCCTTTATTTTTGTTCAATTTTGTTATTCTTGACTTTTTACTGGTTTTCATGTTGAAAAGAGCAATAGTTATCAAAAATTTTTCTAATAGTACTAAAATAGTGAAAGTCTTCAGCATAGAAAAAAATACTATTTTTGTTGTAACGTGACTATGAATAAAATTTATTTTTGAAATTTACCTAACAGCTCCTTGGCTGAAACAAACAGGTATGCAAATTATGTAAACTTGGAGTCATGATATATAGATATATATATATATATATAATTAATTTTCGTCTAGAAATAATCACAGTTAACAATGAGTCCCAATAATTCCTCGATACGCATCTTTATCGATTTTTTCAATGTTGTCCATGTTTAATTTGAGAGAGTTCGTGTCATTTATTAATGTGTTGAGAAGAGTTGATGGTGGTCTGCCTCTTTTTCTTTTGGAATTCTTTAGGGCTTTTCCCAAAATGTTTTTTGCTGGCAGGTCGTTACGGCATATGTGTCCCAGCATTTTCAACCTTCTCAGTCTTTATTCCTGGTGCAGAAGTGGTATCACGGAGTCGCATTCTTCGTTTTTCATAACATTTGGCCAATGAACTTTTTCCAGTCTTCGTATGTGCTTTCTTTGGAAGAAGTCTATTGAGCTTTTGATGCTTTTAGAGTCTGCCCAAGCACTGCAGCCATATAGGAAAATTGAGAAAACATAAGCTTTATAAATTCTTATTTTTTCTCTACACTTATCCCACTCTTCCAAATTGAGTTTAATCTGTTCATCGCTAGAGTTGTCAGAGTTTTCCTTTTTTTGATATCCTCACATGTACCGACGTAGCTTCCAAGGATTTTCATTGTCTTCCACACAGTGTTCTCTTCATTAATCAGCCTTTCATCCGGTTTACTTTTGTTGAGCCTAAGACCCCATTTGCGGAATATTACTTCAATTTCATCTAGTTTAATGTCACTTGGTGAGACGAAATTTACGTCATCGGCGTAAATAAGTTCATAGGAGTTTTCTGGGTAGGTGGTTCTTATTTCTTTCATGCATGCTTCTAGGTATACCGTGAACAAGACAGGGCTCAGGGCATCTTCTTGAGGGCATCCTAAGTTTGTGGTAAAGCTTTTGCAAGTGTTTTTATTGTATCTTATGGCTAAGGTGGTGTTTGTTAAAAGAAGTTTGATTATTTTGAGTTCAGATTCTGGGATTATGGTGCTTAAAATTTCTATAAAATTTTTCCTTTTTATGGTGTCGAAAGCAGATGACAGATCAATGCTGGTTATTTTCATTGTACATCCTAATTTCACTTTGTCTTCAATTGCTATTTTATGAGCCCATAGGATGTCTGTTGTTGACCTAGTTGGTCTGTATGCTGCTTGGCCAATGGGAAGTTATTTTTTTATGAAAGGTCTTATTCTATTGAGTATTATTAATGATGAGTTTTCTTATTGTGTTTAGTAAGATGACAGGCCTTGTGTTTACTGGAGAAAGAGGTTTGCCCTTTTTTGTTATTGGTATAATAATGCCATGGTTGAAGATTGATCGAGGAAAATTTTTGCTTTGAAGTTCTCTGTTTAATGCTATTGTAACTTTTTTTTCATATTTGTTCCTAGAAGTTTGAGTTCTTCACTGAAGATGTTGTCTTCTTCTGGAGATTTGTTGGTTTTCAGTTTCTTTATAGCATTTTCTACTTCAAAGATATTTATTTCATTTATTTTGCTATTATTGTATTGTTGTCTTGTGTGTTGGTTGTTTTTTGAAAATTTGCTTTTGTAATGTTGCATGAGATCTTTCACCTTGAGTGGTTTTGCAGTTGTATTACTTTTGATACTCAATTCTTTAATAGCTGCATGCATTTGTCTGTTATAGTCTAAGGTTTCTATTATTTTGAGTTTTGTTTCCGGTTCATTATTGTATAGTTCAAGACATCTATTTTTTATTTGAGTTTTGATTTTGTTTCTTTGTGTTTTGAGGTTGTTGATTTTATCAATTTCTGTAGAATTTTCTATTAGGTTTCTTAGGTTTTTTTGTTTATCAGCCAGTGTGTGTAGCTCGTAGTCTTCATATCTGTTTGATGGTATTTTTTTGAATGACTTTTTGAAGCAAGTATTTAATACTTGTTTTATGCTTATTAAAATTTCTTCAAGTGAAGTTGCTTGGCTTGTTTCTATTGATTTTTTGTAGGCTTGTTGGGTGATAAGGTCTTGGAAAGTAGCTTTTTTATTGTAGTTTTTTGATTGGTTTGTCCAACGTTGATATGGTTTGAGGTTTTTAATTTGAACTATCAACAAGTTATGATCACTCTGAGTAAAAGTTCCTCTGTATGTGTTACTGTCTTTGAGGAACTTCTTCAGTTTTTGGTGAATAAAGATGAAATCTATTACATTGTAGACTTTTTTGCCTCTCAGATGACCCACCCAAGTGGTTTTCTTCTTTGATTGCTTTTTGAAGGCTGTGTTTGATGCAAAAAGGTTGTTTTCTTGCATGAACCCTTCCAAAATCAACCCATTGTTATTCTGGCAACCTTTGTTATGACCTCCTTGTATACTTGACTTATTTTTCCCAATTTTACTGTTGAAATCTCCACCTATAAGCCATATATTTGATTTGAGATTTTTCATACATGATTTGAGATTTATATAGAATTCTTCTAGTTCTTCTGGTTTTGAAGATGCTAGTATGTTGGTTGGAGCGTACACGTTGATGATGTCTATTTTGTCCTTATTGTTTGATTTCAAGGTAAGCTGGTAAAAACACACACGTTTTCCATATTCTGTTATTTTGGAAAGTTAGAATATTTTCGAATTATAACATATTCTTAAACCATAGAACTTGTCAGAATTTTTTAAAGTTATTGTGTGGCTGTTTTTTGTTATGGTGTGAAGTTCGGTGCATTTCGTTTCTTGTAGGAGACAAAAGTCGAGTTTGAAGGACGCATTATCCTCCAGCAGACAATTTGAATTTGTTTGTTAATCCTCTTACATTGGAAGTTGAAACGTTCATTGTGACTGTCGTAGAAATTTCCATTTAAGCTAATTTCATAATAGAGTCACAATAACAAAAATAAAAAAAAAAAATAAAAACAATAATAATGGTGATAATGAAAAAGCTATATTAATAAGCACTAATGGAATCAATGCAGTTTAGTAAGTGTAAAATAGAGGAGGTATAGATAATAATAATAATAATAATAATAATAATAATAATAATAATAATAATAATAATAATAATAATAATAATAATAATAATAATAATAATAATAATAATAATAATAATAATAATAATAATAATAATAACAATAGACAATAATAGTAAAAAAAATAATTTTCAATAATAGTAAAAAAATAAAAAACAGTGATTAAAAAATGAATTTAAAAAATAAAAAAAATTATAAAATAGAATAATAAAACAGATAAGTTAGAATTGCGTCAATAAACATTCAGTCAACAGGGTGCGTAATATCAAGCCTATCAGGACTGACAGAGCTCCAGAGCAAAGTGATGTCGTTCATTATTATTATTACTTTTGATTAAGTGCAATAGCCTGAATCTAAAAGTAAGGACAACAAATACAAAGGATTTACTAATTAATTATTAAGTGATCACTTGACAATGCAAGCTAGTCTTACGAAAAGCTTCGTGTCTTTTAATACATACTTTGTGTTTGTTGTCCTTATTATTGTTTTTCTTCATTTAATATTATTTATTTATCATTATTTTTTTTAATTATTATTTTTTTATTCAGTTATTGTTACTATTGTTTCAATATATCAAGTGTAATAAAATTATTTAGTACATTCATTAAGCAAAACCAGCAAGAATTTTTAGTAAGCATTAAGTTAGCAATGTATTATAGGCTATACTTACCGAAATATTTGCCTAAAAAATGTACTAACATTTTTCATAAATCGAAGGTAATAATAAATCTTTATCTTCTGATAATTAATAATGGCTACTAATAAAAATAGTCTAGTAACTATTATTTGAGGAAAACAAACACATGATAAGATAAGTTCACCTTTCCTTCATTATTTGGTTTAGACTATTTTACGTAAACCACATGGAGTAGCGCCCTGTGGAACCAATCAAACGTGCGACTGAAACCCCAGATAGAGGCGATCGAATAGTCGACTTACTTACTCACGTAACTAATATGCATCAATAAACCGACCAGACTACAGAGATGACAGCTTCTTAACGTTATCCTTGCTCTCGTTCTCTCTGATATTCCACTTTTTCATCCTTCTGTCTTTCTTCAAACTTCACTTGCCCTGACTCATTCGGGTAGTGATTTGTTGAAGTATTATGATAATGAAGAAGTATTATGAGTAATGAGCCAGTAATGAAAATATTAGAAGAAAATTTATAATGAGATTAAAATGTAATGTATATTATATAAATATTTAAAATGAATATATAAGTATTTAATTAGTACGTGATTTTGTATATGCTTTATACGACTGAATTAAACATTATTGTGTAATTTTTGAAGTTTTCTTTAAGGTCTTTCTCTACTGTACAATTTACTACAACATGAATTGATAATTTAAAATGTGTACCGTTTCATGTTTAACCTACTTTCTTATGTTTAATGTTTGGTTGCTTATGTATGGTTGAATAAAGCTCAATGAAGTTGTGACATTAAAATGTAAAAATTCTGGGATTCCAGAGTGAACTTATAAAAAAATGTCTTAATGTCTTCATTATATTATGGAAATACAAAAATTTGAAACTCTTAACTATTTTTAAGCATTCCTTTCGATAAAACTTTTACTATAGAAAACTCTGAAGCTTACAGGCTAATTTCAATCCTTAATGTAATGTAATCTATGTAATAAACACCCCATATTTATGAAGCGCTTTTCCTTATAGATCAAAGCGCTTGCTACAAATTTAATGTAGCAAAAACACACTGTGGAACAAGTGCTAATTGTCGGCCCACCAGGGATCGAACCCAGTAACTTTAGATAATTAATCTAATCCTCTACCTCTGAGCTATACGAGCCAAAATGATTGGACAGTGTTTCAGAAAGATGTTTTTATTTAAGCCGCAAGAAAGTATCAGTGGTAAAAATATATATTTTTTCAAAAATATACAAGTAATTAAAGAAACAAATAATAGTAATTTTATTTACGAAAATCATAGTGATGTTGAAACCAAAGAATTTCAAGATAATAAAAATAAAAAAAATTCAAAAATTATTTTTTTCTTATTGTACGAAAACATAATGAGAGATTTCAAAAATTTAAGAGCTCAACGTAGTTTGGAGTTTTGGAAATACAAAAAGAAGCAAAGTTTACTTGAGTTGTCTCTAGCAGTTTAAAGCCCGCAAAAGTTGTTGCTGATAAGCTAAAATGTCAGCAACATTGTCAACGTTATCGTGATACCCTGTGAACGTGGAAGCAACATTTTTAACAATTACTTGCTGCCCTGTGAACATAGAAGCAACATTATCAACATTTACTTAAACTTTGTGAATAATGTTAAAGTGGAATATCAAAAATATATTATTCAGAATGGTCTCACAGGAATGTTTTCTATTTGTTTTTGACAACGATAACCTTCCAAGCTTAAAGGTAGTTTGAAGGCGTTGTAATCGCGTGATAAATTTTTATTTCAGAGTATAGTGGTTTTAAGTTTTTTGGTTTATAAAAATTTTGCGTTTTTTTATACTTTATTATTATATTTTATTATATTATAAATCTAATTTTCATTTTTAACTTTTAATTTTTTTATATTTTGATTTTTTGTTAAATACTTTCAATATTTAATATATTCATTCTAATTAATTATTTTCAACCACAATCATTGATTTTTTCACTCATTCATATCATAATCACGAGTTTTATATTTTATTCGGTTTAAGAGTATAGTGGTTTTAAGTTTTTTGGTTTATAAAAATTTTGCGTTTTTTTATACTTTATTATTATATTTTATTATATTATAAATCTAATTTTCATTTTTAACTTTTAATTTTTTTATATTTTGATTTTTTGTTAAATACTTTCAATATTTAATATATTCATTCTAATTAATTATTTTCAACCACAATCATTGATTTTTTCACTCATTCATATCATAATCACGAGTTTTATATTTTATTCGGTTAATCGTATCATAATCTTTTATGAAAATGGCTTACTTACTCATTCTAACTCATATTCTAAAACCTCCTTCTATTGTTATGGTTCTCTTTATTATTCTTATTTTTATATTAATATATTAATGGTATTATTATTATTGTTGTTCAACAATTTATAATGGTTCTATTATGATATTATTTTCTTTTTTCCTTAGATTACACATCTGTTATTATCACAGTAGAATTCGGAAGTAATTTAATTTGTTTACCTGTATTAATGTAACATTATAAATTATTTTATATTCTTCAGAAAATAATTTTTGAATTATGACTTTTAATATTCTCTTATGATTTTATATTAATTTACGAATAGATCAAAAATGATTTAAAAATCATATGATAATGCCTATTATAACCATTTTTATAAAATTTAATATTCACTTATGACTAATATAATACTGAAAAAATATGAATAATAATGATATTCAAGGTACTAATTTTTACTGGTTAGTCACAATCATCGGGATACTCAAACTCAAAGTCACGTCTCATGGTTTAAAGCAAAAAATATGAATCAAGCTATAAACAAACTATATAAAAAGCAACAAGAAAAATGATACAATAAAAAAATTAATAAGAAACTTGATTCACAATGGCTTTTATTGTTATTATTTTTAAAGTTATTGTTATTTTTTATTGCTATTATGACACGATATCTCTGGTGCTAGAGGTAGTATATAAAGAGAAGATCATGCCACAATTTCGAAAAGTTTTCAAAACAACCAAAACACAATTTCTGATTGGTGGGTGTTTTTGCAACTTTTTGTTTTTTTAGTTTATTCAGAATATTCATTCAGACTTCAGTAATTTCAGCTTTAATTTTTTATGTTGATTTATAGGGATATAATTAAAGAGATTTTTTTTAGTTGATAGCGTGGAAAATGAATTATAGTACTTAGCTGAAATAAAGTTAAATTTTTTTGATTAAATTTATTTATAGAACCTTCAATCACTTTCAACAGAATACAGGCAGCAAGAAATAAAGCAGAATGGGTTTGAGAGTACTAATGATGATGATAGTGCTTTGCGCTTGTGCCAGTGGTAAGCCAATGGTCAGTCGAATAACCTTTTATTTAGAACTTCAACCTCCATAGAGATTTCAGTGAAAGATTTGTAGAAATAAAAAACTTGATTCTACTTTTATTTTTAATTGCTTTTAATTATAAATTGTAATCATTACAGAATGAACACAAGTTTTTCCCATGGAATTTTCCAAAACCCTCACCTCCTCCAAACCACCCTCCAACACAAATCATCGACTTTTTAGTTTGTGTGTTCAACCAGACAGACGTTTCTGAGTTCAACTTCACCAAAGCAGCATTTGAGGATCTTTTTTCTCAATTTAACTGGTCCTCCCCGTGTTTTCAGCTTCTTTCTCCCTTCTCCACCCCTCCCACCTCTCCCACCCCTCCCACTCTTCCTCCTTTCTTTCCACCTTTTTTTAATAAATTTTTTTCCCACAAAAACTCACCTTTCTTTCCAAGAAAGAGTTATCCTCTACCAAAAACACATTTTCCCCCCTCCTCCCTCATCGACTTTTTAGTTTGTGTTTTCAACCAGACTGATGTTTCTGGATTCAACTTCACCAAACCCGCATTTGAGCACATTTTCTCTCAACTTAACTCAACTTCTTGTGTTTTTTCTGCTTTTCCTCCCAACCATCCTCCTCACAAACCTCCAAAGAAACCCAGAAGAAACCCTCCCAAAAAAACTCGTTTTCTTCCACCACGTTTCATTGATTTCTTAGTTTGTGTCTTTAACAACACTGATGTTTCTAAGTTCAACTTCACCAAATCAGCTTTTGAACAGCTCTTTTCACAATTCAATTCAAGTTCTCCTTGTTGTTTTCCTCGTTCTCCTCGTTCTCCTCGTTATCCTCCTTCTGATCGCCGACCTTTTTCACATAAATATTCTCCACGCAAAAACCCACCATTTTCCCCAAGAAACCCACCAAAACCAAAGTTTTCTCCAACCCAGTTCATCGACTTTTTAGTTTGTGTCTTCAACCATACCGATGTTTCTGAATTCAATTTCACCAAACCCGCATTTGAATATCTTTTCTCCCAATTTAATTCATCGTCCCCATGCCCTCTTCCTTTGCTTCCTCGTCGTCCTCCACGTCGTCCATTTTTCCCCCGTAAATTTCCACGAATTCCTTTTTTCGGAAATGATGATAATACACCATTTTCACCACCAAATAATGGCGATAATGATGATTTTTCATTTTCATTAGATGATGAAGACTTTTACTTTGAACAACCACTTAGACCTTGGAAAGGCAAAAATAGATTCAATCGAACCCCCTCACGAGGAAGTGGTTGGCCTTCTTGGTCAAAGTCAAATAACAGATGGTAATGAACTCAAAGTGACACCAATAAAAATGGCTTTGTTAAAAATCAAAAACTATGATTTTAACAAATTTGACTTTGAAAAACTTGCAGTTTTAATTTTTTTAGTTATGAGTTTACATTTATTGACATTTCGTTGTTTTTCAACCCTTGATCACTGGTCAAAAGATGATCTTTATGTTTTCATTTGATTTTCGTTTTGGGCAAAAATTTCAAAAACTATATTTTGAAAAGTTTTTCAAAACGTGAAAAAATTTCTAGTTCAATAAAGCCTTCAACAACATATTCGTGTCCCTTTTATCATTAAAATGTTGCATTTTGAGTAGTTTTCACAAGTGAAATACTTAACTAACTAAGACAATAAGTTACTTTTTTTCATTCATTTTCAATTCCACTATGAAATTTTTGTATATAATGAAAATGATACAGAAATCTAGATCTTCAACTGCTTGGGTCAGCTCTTCAATGTACGCTAGCTTTTAATAATCTAGAATAGGATTATTTCTGTTTGACAAAATCAACATCGCAAAAACAAAAAACTTTTAAAAAACGCCTGACTATATAATGAAAAATTCAAAAACAAAAAATTTTTTTTAATGATAAATGGGCAAGAATAGGTATGAAAACCTTTAAAACCACCAAGTCTTACACATATATGCATTCTTGTGAGTGTAGTTGAAAATTTACCTCAAAAAGGAAACTTTAAATAAATTTATTTAATAAAGAAAACAAATGATTATTAGAAATTTTAAAAAAAGTTACGGATTTCTTAAATTATCTCAGCAGTTCGAGGCCTACAAAAGAGACTTCTAAGAAGTCAGCATGAAACAACTTGACTGACACTTAGAAAATAATTATAAATAATAAACACATATATTGTTCAAAACGGCTATGACAATCGTATTGGTTCAAAACACGTTTTAAATAAAGTTGTAAAACATGTAGAGGTCTCAAGTATATTGTTAAGACTTTTCGAAGTTGAGATTTCTTGTTGGTTTTTTTGAAAGCATTTGTGTGTGGCAAACATTTTTCATATATGGTTTGATTAATTTCATGTTTGATTTTTTAAGATGATCATTTGAAATAATTATTTCAAAGTTTCTCAAAAAGTTTTCTAGAATCAAAATTGTTTTCTTGGTTCAGCACACACTATAGCAACTATAGCTTGAAAAAGTTTTTAGTCCACAAATTTGATGAAGTGGCAAAGTTTTGAAAATTACGTTTTAAACCAGAAGTTTTTTTAAAGTAATTTATTCCAGAAGAATCGAAGAAGTTATTGATACAGTCATGGATAAATGATTCTTCTACTCTGGAGCGTTCAGCCCAACTATTAAGTTTTTGTTCTACTGTGATTGTAGAATTTTCTTTTCTTGAAACGTTGCTTGGTTGTGGAGTTGGGCTTGTGTTTCTTCAAAAAAAAAATGTTACATTTTTGCCTGAGTTGCTATCAGGTTCGAGGCCAAAGCAGATACAACCAAGTAATCTTTCACAAATTGGCTCAACTCTTGCTGGGCTATGTTATGGTTATTTTATATCTTCATACTTCCAATATTAAATAATATTACATTCACCTTATATTAATAAGTTTTGCATTTAATTGTCTTTGTTATTTCTTTCATCATCATTATCATGTCGACCGCAGTCGAACTTCTATGACTTTGTTCTTCCAATACTCCCTATCGCTCATAGCTGTTTCTAAATCTTCTTCATCAAGATTAGTATCTTCAGTTAGTTGGTTGATAAAATTTCGAGCTGGTCTTCCTCTAGTATTTTTACCACATCTTGGCTCCCATAGTATCAATTTGTGTATAATTTATTTCATAATTATTGCTTTAATAACTTATTTAATGTTGGGAATCATAAAAACACGACAAAACTTGAATTTTTCATTTTGACGAAGCTTTTCGATATATTTTATCATCAGGTAATTAATTTTGAGGCTAGTTGTTTACAATTATTTAATGTTGTCTTGTTATAAAGTGTTACTCATTCTAACTCATATTCCAGAACACCCTCCTATTGTTACGATTTATTTCATTAATTTTTAATTTTATTTCTAAAATAATTTGAAAATTAATATTAGTTTTGTTATGATGTTTCACCTTACTTGCTTTTTTATCCTTTAGGGTAAAGAATGTGATAAAAGAAGCTTATAAACGCTTTATGTTTTATGTGGAAAACTTTTTCTGCAACATTTTAAATAAGATATCACACTATTTTCAGAATGTCATATTCTATATAGATGCAGATACGGTTGAGAATAATTTGGTATCATCGTCAAAAATTATTATTTATAATTTAATGAAATTATATTAAAAAATATAATTAAAAAACTATTTTTTAGTTGGTCATAACCATGGGAGGAGCTTTGTGTCATGACTCATGCTTTAGAAAAAAAATTTTTTAAAACAATAAAAAATAAATAAACTGAACAATTTGATGAAAAGGTGCCAAACAAATAGGCTGGCAAGAAATTGAGTCAAAGCTTCATAATGAGTCATCGTGACTTTAAAAACTAATACAATAATAATAATAATAATAATAATAATAATAATAATAATAATAATAATAATAATAATGAAATATTTAAGAAGTAAATGAGAAAAAAATTTTTAAATTGATTTATAGAAGAAATTTAGTAAATTTACTAAGCAAAATGAAGTTATAATTTTCGATAAGTTTAGCCTTATCATAAAACATTAACGAAAAAAAGTTATTTAGTAACTATGGTTATGAAGCAGTTTAAACAAAAACTTCAAGTATTAAAATTTGGTTATCAACTAATTTGGAAACAACTTATTTTTCATTGCTTGTATCTCAATGTTAATTTTTGACTTCAAAGAAAAATATATTTTTTGATGATGTAGAGAAATCAATCTCCGTTGCATCAAAAAACGTAAAAATATTATAAATAAAAAAATAGAAATAAAAATGGTTAAAAAAAACAACCAAAATAATAATACTGAAAAAAATGAAAAAATATTTGTATAAGCAGTAACAAAACAAATAAGAAAACATTGTTATACCACTAGACGTCACTGAAAAGCAATTACTATTATGTTCATAGCATTATCATTCGTAAGCTTTTGTTAATATACTTTTTATTATTGTTATTTTTAGTATTGAAGTTATGAATTTTATTGTTATTTTTTATTGTTGTTATGACACATCAAATCTGGCCTTAAAGAGGGTATATAAAGAAAAGATTTTGCCACAGTTTCGAGCAGCTTTCTGAGAACCGAAACAAATCTTTTGATTGGTGAGTACTTTAGTAAAATTCCATAAAAAACTTTGGTATAAAGATTATAAGAAGTTTCATTAATTTTATTCAAAGGTTTTTCCATGTATTAATTTTGATTGAGTTAAGTTGATTTTTGATTATAGTGTGGATAACAAAATGATATTTGGAATAAATTTGAGCTTTATAGAAACTTTTAAAAATAATTTTTAATTTTAAAAAAAAAATAATCTTCAACAAACTTCAACAGAATACAGACAGCAAGAAATAAAGCAGAATGGGTTTGAGAGTACTAATGATGGTGATATTGCTTTGCGCTTGTGCCAGTGGTAAGCCAATGGTCAGTCGAATAACCTTTTATTTAGAACTTCAACTTCCATAGAGATTTCAGTAAAAGATTTGTAAAAATAAAAAACTTGATTCATCTTTCAAATTGTTTCAAGCTCTTATCATTTTAAAACACAACCATCCAACAGAAAAAGCACAAATTTCCTCCAAGACATTCTCCAAAACCTCTACACCCTCCAAACCACCCTTCACAACATTTCATTGAATTCTTAGTTTGTGTCTTTAACAGCACTGACGCTTCTGAGTTCAACTTCACCAAATCGGCTTTTGAACAGCTCTTTTCGCAATTCAATTCAAGTTCTCCTTGTTGTTTTCCTCGTTCTCTTCTTTATCCTCCTTCTTTTTCTTTTTCTGATCGCCGACCTTTTTTACATAAATATTCTCCACGCAAAAATCCACCATTTTCCCCAAGAAACCCACCAAAACCAAAGTTTCCTCCAGCCCAGTTCATCGACTTTTTAGTTTGTGTCTTCAACCATACCGATGTTTCTGAATTCAATTTCACCAAACTCGCATTTGAATATCTTTTCTCCCAATTTAATTCATCTTCCCCATGCCCTTTTTCTTTTCCTCCTCGTCGTCCTCAACATAATCCATTTTTTCCTCTACATCGTCTTTTACATAGTCCAAACAAACCGTTTCCACCACCAAAAGATGAAAAACTTGCACCTGAGCAACCACAAAAACCGGGAAGAGGCCTAACTAGGTCTAACCAACCTCCACCACCACCTGGAAACGATCAAGACAGACCTAATCAACCTCCACCCCCACCACCATCTGGACATGGTAAAGGCAGACCTAACCAACCTCCACCCCCACCACCATCTGGAAACGATCAAGACAGACCTAACCAACCCCCACTCCCATCACCACCTGGACATGGTAAAGACAGACCTAACCAACCACCACCACCATCTGGAAACGATCAAGGCAGACCTAACCAACCTGCACCACCACCACCATCTGGAAACGATCAAGACAGACCTAACCAACCCCCACCACCATCTGGAAATGATCAAGACAAACCTAACCAACCTTCACCTCCACCACCATCTGGAAACGGTCAAGACAGACCTAACCAACCCTCACCACCATCTGGACATGGTGAAGGCAGACTTAACCAACCTCCACCACCACCTGGAAACGATCAAGACAGACCTAATCAACCTCCACCCCCACCACCATCTGGACATGGTAAAGGCAGACCTAACCAACCTCCACCCCCACCACCATCTGGAAACGATCAAGACAGACCTAACCAACCCCCACCACCATCTGGAAATGATCAAAACAAACCTAACCAACCTTCACCTCCACCACCATCTGGAAACGGTCAAAACAGACCTAACCAACCCTCACCACCATCTGGACATGGTGAAGGCAGACTTAACCAACCTCCACCACCACCTGGAAACGATCAAGACAGACCTAACCAACCTCCACTCCCACCACCATCTGGACATGGTAAAGGCAGACCTAACCAACCTCCACCCCCACCACCATCTGGAAACGATCAAGACAGACCTAACCAACCCCCACCACCATCTGGAAATGATCAAAACAAACCTAACCAACCTTCACCTCCACCACCATCTGGAAACGGTCAAAACAGACCTAACCAACCCTCACCACCATCTGGACATGGTGAAGGCAGACTTAACCAACCTCCACCACCACCTGGAAACGATCAAGACAGACCTAACCAACCTCCACCCCCACCACCATCTGGACATGGTAAAGGCAGACCTAACCAACCTCCACCCCCACCACCATCTGGAAACGATCAAGACAGACCTAACCAACCCCCACTACCATCACCACCTGGACATGGTAAAGACAGACCTAACCAACCACCACCAAGAAAGGATGAACCTCATGCACGAATGTCAAACAACAGAAGTTAAAGGGGTCAAAGTAGTACCAAAGATAATATTTAAATATTCAAGCTAAAATTATGACGTGAAGCTAATTTAATTTTTGATATTAGCTTTTAATCCCATTTGCTTTCAGTTACCAGCTTACATTTATTTGCATTTGTCTGGTTTTCAATTGTTGGTCACTGATCAAAAAAATATTTACATTAATTTTTCGAGTCTTGTCCTACATTATCAAATTATTTAGTTATAATATTATGATAAAACTGAACTCAATAGTTTACAAGTCTCGTTATGCCCAAAGTTTTTTGACTTGCATAAACATCGTGTTTTACTTTTTGATATTGTTCATGCATTTATACTTTTATTCAAGTTTCAATTTGCATTTATTTACATTTGTCTTTTTTCAACTCTTGATCATTGATCAATAGATTATCTACATTTTCTTACTTGAATCTTGTTTTAAGCAAGAAATTTGAAACTATTTTTTAAATGATGGACAATCAATTATTTAGAAACTCGACAAGAACTTATGGTTCAATAAATCTTCAAATTACTTGTGTCTTTTTTACTATTAGAATGTTTGGTTTGGAGTAGCGTTGGCGGGTGGTGTATTATGAGCAAATACAAAAAACATCATATGGTTTTTCAATATAAATATCATTATAAAGTTGTAGCATGTTTCAAAAGCTGAGATGAATCTAGGCTTTTTGATACCTTGGTCCAATTCTCTGATGTACAGTCGTTCTAGAGAATCTCGATAAAGTTTGAGTCCGAAGCTGTTGGAATAAGCTTTAAAAAATTTCTAGTTGTGAGATTTTCATAATTAATTGATCTAATCTTTATTTCAATAAAGATATTTCCCAATCTTTACATCATAATATTGTTATCTAAATGTGTTGTCATCTTGTAATGTCAAATCTGAATAAAAATTTAAAATGAGATGTTTTTATAGTTTTCCAAAGACATCGTATGTTTTCAACTGGAATTCTATAAAATTCAAAAATTTTGTACAAAACTCAGAAATTCTTTTATAAAGCAGTTACTTCAAAATGAGAGCAGTTTTCAACATAGTCGAATCTAGTGGGAGTTTTTTTGAAAATCTCACAATAGGTCAAATTATTGCTTCTGTGATGTACATTAAAAGCTGGGCATTTTAGCACGTTACATATGTAACTACAATAGGCCACTGGATACATCTTGGCTTTGCTGTGGCAGTTGAATGTTTGGTAGGAAGAGAAAACGTTAGTGGCACATTTTGGTACCTTGTTGTCGTTCCAAACTTGTATGAAGCAATTTTGGTGCTGTGAAATCGAAGAAGTTGTTAGAGTTAGAGATAGAAGAATATTCAAAATAATCATTATAAAAAAATATTTTCTTATTTTATAAGTTTCAACCATTTTTTACTTAGTCAAAATTTTGAACCCAGAGAAGCTTTATATGAGGCAACAGTAATCAATAATAATTCACTCTGATAACAAAAGGGCACTTCATGGAAACTTTGAAAGCATTGGTAGATGAAAAATGTTTTCGAAACAATAGACAAATCCAAATGTAATGCATTCATTGTGCTACATTTTTATTTTAAGTAAGATTCTTTTTATAGAAAACATACCTTTCTTTTCTCAAAGAAATTATGAAGCTCTAGCAAATATGAAAACCTCAATATTATTTTTTAATTGATTATTTGAATCAACTTTTAATTTTACACTATAATGTTGTTACAATAATTTTTGTTCAGATGGCGATGTCTTCCCCTCGCAGATTTATTCTTTGAAATTTCAATGGAATTCTTGATCGTTATTAAAACGTTAATTTTTATCGTTTGTATAGAATATATTTTACTGTCATTCATATTTCTATCGTTTTGGATTTAGGTCTTTTTTAAGCCTTTCTTTTGAGTATTTTTTTTCTAAATTCAATGTTAGTTCATGTTTTTCTATCTATTAGGCGTTTTAACTTTTTGTGTGATGCTACATTTTTATAGGGCTGAGTATGTGGACCATGAGTCCCAACTGTGGTTAAGTTGCTCAAACGATAGGTTGTCAGAGCACTACTTTTTGTGCATGGGCGAAATACACGGTTGAAGTTTTGAAAAATTATAGTTTTTTTGAATGCTCCTTAAAAGTTTCCATTTTGAAATTATCAAAAAATTTGAAATAAAGTACATGAGAGGTATTTGAAAAACCAATATTCAAAAAGATATTCCGATCATTATTTTTAATATGTCTTGATTCCCAAAATGAAAAAGGCCCCTAAAATAAATTTTAAAAAGCAGTGAAAAAATATATTCCTAATAAATTAATATTATATTACAATAAATTGAAAGTTTTTGCTTGAAATTAAAAAACGGGACAGAAAATTAAACAGCTTGCAAAGAAGGTTCTCAACAATATTCTGGCGCCAAAAAATAAATATTTAAAGTAGTTTATACTTGATTATATTTTTCTTATTATAAATGAACTTTCATTATTATTACTACTAGTAATTATAGTAGTAGTGTTGAAACAAAGTCTTAGTTTTTAGCATAACTGATTAGTTCTGAAAAAATTTTTGCATTTATATTTATTATTTATACTAACATCACTATTATTAAAATGATAAATAGAATATTATTATTATTATGAAGCTTCAAGAGCGACAGGCTGTCTTTCTTGATATTTCTCTTTGTGCCTCTCTTTCTGCTCCTCCTTGTATGCCTTTGTGTCTTCAGGCTCTTCGTGGCTTGGTTCAGGAAGCTTAGATAAGTCCACCTGAAAAAAAACAATAATTATTTATATTATCCATAATGATATATAGATAAAACAATCAATGTTTTATTTTTCCTAAAAATATTCAATAAAAACACTTTTAGGAGTTTATTTTATTCCACGAAGCATTTCCCAAAAGTGTTTTCATTTGAATATTTACGTTTGGCTCGAAGAACTCACATTATCGAGTGAAGGTACAAATAAAAATAATTTATATCATAACTTATATTTATATTAATGATTTTTTCAAAAGCCACAATAAAATGAGTATTATTTATGAACACTAGTTAGTTTATCAAGATAAAAAGCTTTTCGTTATCAACGTAAATCAGCGTTATTAATATTATTTTTATTATTCTCATCCCCACCTCAAACATCTTGTTGAACTCTTCATCAACAGCCTCCTCATCATCCCTACTCAAACTTTGGCTCAAAATGTCATCTATTTCCTGTGATTGATAATAAATAATAATTTAAAAAAAAACAAATAAGTAGAACCAAAAAATGAATAGATAGAGATAAGTATGATGTAAGGAAAATATATAAAATGAACAGAAAGTATGAAAGATATAATTCTTCCGAACATTAAACCATTAAATATATATATTTATTCCACAAAGAAGGTTGAATGTTTTTTGTTTCTTGTGATCATTTCGAATAAAAAAAATTATGATAATCAGATAAAAATAACTAAAATAAAAGTGATAGTCACTTGTTGGTATTCGATTCCAGCTTGTGTATCTTCCATTATTTTCTCCACGTCTCCTATTGTTAATATCTGTAAAGTGTGGAAGTGAAAGTAGTCTTAATGAGATAATGAATGTATCAGAAACAATGTGAATCAATAATGGAGAAAACAATGTGAGAAATTTCTACCATTAACAAACCTTGCAATTGATTTGATATGCATACAAAACCATTTTTAAATTATTTATCATTATTTTTTGGTTCCGGTGCTGACGTCCCGGTGTAAGAAAATAATTTATATTATTTTATAAATGTCTATTAACTCTCTTGAAAACTTTTCTGTGGGAACTTTCAACCTTCAAGGCTGTAGTTTGAAACTAAGAAGATGGCAACTTGCATCGGATATCGGCAAGTACAAAATTTCCGTATGTTGCCTTCAAGAAACAAAATCGAACTATATGGAGGAAACAATAAATGGAATCAATCTCAAATTCCTGAATCCACAAAATAAACATCATGGAATGGGATTTTCCATCAAAAAAGAGCTTGAACCCTTACTACACAGAATTTGGAAAGTCTCAGAAGGAATTTGCGTTCTACAATTGAAAACCAAACCTGGTATCATTACTATCATCAACACCTACAAATCTCATAGTCTCATCACCCAAAAAGATAAAACAAAAGCAGAAGATTTTTACTGCAGCCTCCACAAAACTGTTGAAGAAACCAAGAACAGCATCATGATTTTTATTGGAGGTGACTTTAATGCAAAAGTAGGAAAAAAGATATATCACGATGAAAAATGCTGTGGACAATATTCCAGAGGTATTCGTAATGAAAATAGCTCAAGACTTATAAATTCCAGATAAATTATTTTTTAAATGATCAAGAGAATAAACAAATCCTTAAAGAAACTGAAGCTGAAATAAAAATCAAACAGTTCTACCACAACAAATTTTATAAACTACCTAACAACAACCAAAATCCAATTTTGCAGCAATCTCTCAATGACCCAATAAGTTCTAAGGAAGTTAAGCTAGCTATAAGTAAACTAAATAATAATAAAGCTAACGGTGAAGATGAGATCCCATCCGAAATGATAAAATATAGTGGAAAAAAACTAATAAAAGAAGTATCAAGAATATTAAACTTAATAGTAGAAAATAAAATTCAAGAAGATAGTTTTATTGGTAATGGAATATTAATCACTGTACAAAAACAAGGTAAACCGAAAGGACAACTTACAAGCTTAAGACCCATCACTCTACTGAACAGTATCCGAAAAATATTATCGAACATTACTATGAATCGTATACGCAAAAAAACGGAAAAATACATCGGTTCTTATCAAAGTGGATTCAGAAATTAAAGAAGCACGACAGACATAGTCTGGTCTCATAAATGGGATATAGTTAAAGCTCTGACGTACAGGGATGAAGAGTACTATATCCTTGGTATCGACCTGAGCCAAGCCTTTGATACTGTGGACAGACCACTTCTAATAAATGTTCTTGAAAAAATTCTGAAAAATGATGTTCAGAAAGCTATTAACAAACACTTGTTTGAAGGTAAGATGGAATGGCAAAAGCACACAAACCCCTTTCGAAACTAACATAGGGATCCCTCAAGAAAATGGACTCTCACCCATTCTCTTCACAGCAGCACTTTCAAGTCTAAAGTAACAAATCATATGAAGCTAGATCACAGCTACACAAACCTACAACCATTGACACCAGCAAAAATGGTAGAATATGCTGACAATCTAGATTTCATTGGTAGAGACAAACAGCAACTACTTAACCTAGAAAGAAAACTGAAAGATGAATTCTCGAACTGGAACCTCAAAGTCAATACTGACAGGACGGAACTCATCAAAATATCAAAATCGGATGAAGCCTGGAAAACGAGCAAAAAACTAGGCTCTTTCCTTGATGACAAAAAAGATATTGAGAGGAGAAAACAACTTGCCCAAACTGCGATGAGCGAATTATGGAAAATATACATGAAAGGGAAAAAACTAAAGATAAGCAAAAAAGTCCGAGTGTACAATTCCTATGTTAAACCAGTTCTCACCTACAACTCTTCAGCATGGGCAGTCAACAAAAATATAGAAGCTAAGATTGACGCATTCCACCGCAAACAGCTTAAGAGAGTGATCGGTATCTACTGTCCCAATAGAATCAGCAACAAAGAACTATACAAAAGAACAAATAGCATAACCCTTTCAGTTGAAATTGCTGGTGCAGATGGGGGATGTTGAGACATATCCTAAGAAGACCTGATATGCCAGCATTCCAGGCAATGAAGCAGTACTATGCCACATGAAACAAGAAAAAATTCCTAGGCAGACCTTCATCCACCCTACCACAGACATTAAAAGAAGATGTCAAATTTATCCCAAAAATGAAACTCGAAAACTCAGAAGATTTCGAAACCATTTTTCTTCTTGCCCAACAGAAATGCTCTTGGAGAAGAATTGTGAAGAGAGTTACCCAAAAAAAACTCAGTCAACTATATGACTAAAGCAACTCGATGGGGATATTATTATTATTATTATCATTAAAATTATTCATTCGGTTATTGATATTATTTTTATTGTCACTATTATTTCATTGTGATTTATTATAATTATTACCATTAATATTAGTATTAAGATTTTTGATATTATTATTATTTTTGAGATTATTATTAATATTGATATTATTGTTATTATTATGACCTGATGGAGTTTATCCAAAACAGCATTCCCTTGCTTGAGTGTGTCAACAACCTGCATCTCCATCTGGGTCACTTCTAACTGGGTTGTCTGAATAATAAAAATAATAACTAATAAAAAAAATGAAAAAATATTATTAAAAAGTAATATTAGTCCTAACAAAGTACAAAAAAAATTTTATCTTTTAGTAACATCTCAGATAATGAGATAAATAATAATATTCATTATTATTATTAGAATTATTATTTTAGTATAAGCTCCAACCATATTTTCAATTTGGTCAAGTTGTTTATCTAGGTCATTGACCCTCTTCTCCAGAAATCTCTTGCGCTTCAGCACTAATAAGGCCTTGCTGTGCAACAAAGAAAAATTTTTAAATGATTATAATGAAAATGAAAGTAGAAATGACAATAACAATATTTATAATATAGTGATAAAAATAATATTAATAGTAATAATTAAAATGGAATTAATTATATTTACAAAATTTAGTCATGATGATAATATTATGATTGTTTTGAGTTACAAATGCATGAAGATATATATATTTACATTTTATGACATTTAGGGTTTAATTTCTTTTGAAAATAAGTATATTTTGAAACTCTTATTTTGACATACAAAATCAAATTCTTTAGTTTTGTGATTAATTAATTGATTGATTGATTGATTGATATTGTTGGCTAGTTGAAACCCATTCATGAAAATTTTAATAGAATTGAAAATAGTAAGTAATGTACTCTTTTTTCTTGTCCTTTACACATTCCTTAGCCAGTCCTTCAAGCATTTTGATGTCTCCATCGTACTTCTTCAACCTTCTATTCAGATGATCTCGCTGTGTCTTCAATTTCTGAGTGATGAAGTCTACATGATAAGTATTAACATGAGAATTTGAAGTTTCTTGATAAAAATGTAAAACGCTATTTGTAATAAAAACGTGTCTTATCCTTTGATAATGTAATTTAGTCTTATTAGTGTTTGATTATGATTTAATTGAATATTAAAACATTAATTTATTTACGAACTATTTACTCACTAAAACAACTTTATCTTTTTCGTCAACTGTACTTTTATTTTTTTTTGATGATAGTCCACCCATGTTTTTTTAAACTTTAATATTCAAATTCATTAATTTATACTAATTCATAAGCTGTACAATTAAAAAAATTTTCCCTTTAAACATAGATTAAATATACTAAGCCGGAAAATAATTTGATACTTTTAACTTCAATGAAGGATTAATAAAAATAATAACATCCATTATATATAAAGATGTGTCCGAGTACTTGGTTTTTTTAGTTTGTTTTCGTATGGTAATAGTATAATTTTATTTTTAGTAGAAAATGTATTTTTCTTTATTAAAGTTTTTAAAGGAGCTATAAAAAATGACTTGAAATTATTGAATAAACAAAAAAATCTACAAACCACGATTCAAGTCATTTTTCTAAAAATAACACAAAAACATTGAACCAAAATAATAATTTAACTTTCCCAGCTGAGAATATGTAAAATTCTGAAATATTGAAATAATTATTTTAGTGGCCCAAAAACTCTTTTTTTATATTTTACTATATTGTATTAATTAATTATTGTTGTCTACATCTTCACATAGTTAGTTTGATAGATGAGTTAAACCAAAAAAATGAAAAATCAAAAGAATTTTATATTCCATAAAAAAGTTGTCGCTCAAGCTGTTCAGCTGTTACTGTTCCTGCAATTATAAGTATTATTTTGTAATAAAAGACTACAATTAGCAATAATTTTTCAATGTATTAGAATATATAAAAATTAAATGTGATTTGTTTGGTTAAGTCAGTCACATAAATTTAATCACTAAAGGTACAAAACAATATTTGAAACTAATTTGATATCATCATCTTCAAACTTCGATTCAACCATACACTAGCAGTTGAAAAAATTGCTAATTTAATTTATTTTAGGGTTGTTTTCATTAAAATTCATTTAAGGTTGAGAATGAAAATATTACCTGGAATAGTCTGCATATCATTATTGAAAACAGAGTAGGCACTGGGTTCACCTTCAAGTTTTTCTCTTGTGCGGGTGTTCAGACACATGAACAAAATGAGTGATATTACAAAAAAAACTGTACCTGTGGTGTTGAAAAAATATGATTGAAATGTTGGATCTCTTGCAAAACAGTGAATGATTAGGATTGGAAAAGTGAATTTAAAGTTTTAAATACATTATTTTTTTATTTTAACTTCTGTAAAATTAATCACCAAATTGGATATAGATGAAGAATGCCCAAGTAGACAGCCACACTGAGACTTTAATGGTAACAAGCAACCACGTAGGTAAATATGATGATAATTCACAGTATAAGCTTGATGATGATATAAAGTTAACAACGTAATTTACAGGGCTGAAAAAAATGTTCAAAAAGGATGATATGAGTGAGAAGATACTAATAAAGAAGCATTTGAATGTATTAAAAAGTTTTTCATGAATTTTTGGTTTGTTAATGACTTGTGTGTCATGTTCAACATCTTTTTGGGTTTCTACCAACTTTTCTTTCTGTAATGACTTTAAATATTTTGTTTTATACTATGCAGCTAAACGAAAAATTAGAAAAATTACTTCGGCTTTCATCCTACGATAATCTCTTAACTTTTCTTCAATAGATTTCTCATTTTTTCCTGGAAAAAAGACAAGTTTTTAGAAAAAGCGTATAATTTTTCAAATAATGAATTACGCTGAAATAGTATATTTTTTGTCATTTTACATCATAGATTAGAGCATATCAGCTGATGTTTTCATAAATAACTTTAAAACTGAGACACCAACAATTTTCATAACTATATAGTGCTGAAAAGTTAATCATTTTAATCCATACATAGAAAATTATGTTTTAAACAATTTATAAAATTCTAAAACAATGGTCGTTTTTCCAGGAGACAAAATTAAAAAATTATAGTAAACCGCCATCTTAGCACATTGACTGGAAAATCGTAGACCCGTATTATGAAAGCGATTTTTGAATGAGTTGAGATTTAGGTTATCATTTTGAAAAGTTATAAAATTTCATTGGTTAAAATTAAATTTCTTTTTTAAAGCAGTTTTCTAAAAAATTTATCGCCTAGAGGTTTCACAAAAACCACTAAAAGAAGTTTTGTTTATCCAAGGAGTCTTGAAATTTTATATTCGTTTTTATGATCCCTGTTTGCAGTATTCTATTTGAAAATCTTGGCTTGTGATGTGTTAAGAGTAACTAACTGCAGATTTAATTTATAATAATCAAAATGGTTGTCTCCAAATTGAACCAACACTTCTTCATTTTTACTATGGTTTTGCTCACAAGTAATTTATGCTTTTCTACAAATAATTTTAAAGAAAATAAACTTTACAACAAAAAAGATTACTATCATGGAGGAAATATAGCAAGCCATTTCAAACATCATTCAAATGAAAGTCTTTCTACAGAAAAAGTTAAGCCCCAAACTTTCAAATGTGCTTACTATTCTGATAAAAACACCCTTAAAACCTTGGAGAGCTTCTCAATAGAATATCCTAGTCATCAAAACGAAATTAATAAAACTACAATGAAATGGTTGAATAAAATCATCTACAAAAACCCAGCAAGTACTGTCTGTAACAAAACAACAAACATATGCTATGCTATATGGCAAAACAGATCATCAAGCACGATGAATAAGAGAGATGACTCGGGTCTCATGCTGAACAGTGGCAGAGGATGTCTGTAAGTCTTAAACATGAATACTTATAAAGAAGAATTTATTATTTATGTTATCAATCATTTCAAAATTTAATTGTGGTTTCAAATTTTCTTTTGCTAAAAAAGCTTTTGAATATTCTCAAAATGAAAGTTTTTTTTTCTCATTTTTATTTTATTTTGTTATAACAATAATAATGAAATAATCTTCTATAATATGCTAACAATAATAATGCTATTTACATACCACTAATAGTAGTTATACCCATAAAATGACAGGAATGATGACATCGGGGAGTGTTCAGGAAAGAGCAAGTGCATAGCAAACCAGGGAGGTGTGTTGCTTTGTTATATATATATTCATTTATATATTTTTTTTATAATTAATCAACTCAAATGGTGAATCGTCAATGAAATGAATATAAATACCCAAATCTTAAATTAAAAATAAATTTAAACATGAGTCTTTTTAATAATTTTTCTTTATATAGCACTGAACAAGCAAATAAATCTTAGAGTGTTTTCCAAAATATAATCCATTACCTATCACAAACCAAGACTACAACTCATACTTCTGCTGTTGTGACACTCCCATGTGTAATGTAGAAATGATTGTCATTCCAGGCACTGCTAAGCCCCTCAAAGGTCTCCCAGCCAATCAAATTCATATAAATATTATGTATTTATTTTTAAAAACGAAAAAAAATTTTTATATATTTTACATATTATTATTATTGTTAATTAAATTTTTGTTTTTATCACAAAATTATCGTGACAACATCAGGAAGGGCATCGAGCATGACACCTCCCTATTTGGAACTGCGCAAGGATCCTAGCAACATTTGGAATGTGGGTGTCTATATGATATTTTATATCAACTATGTGATCTTTTATATATTATATTATATATATTAACCATATTAGATTATACTGACGTAGATGTCGCAGTGTGGTTGACAGCACTTGGTTTAAATTATTGATACTTCTTATAACCTATATATCAATACAAATCATAAGAAATTAATGGCATTCAGGTAGCCATGATAAGCCTGGTGCCTCCTTTGCTAGTCTCCATCATTACTGTGCTTGGTTGGTCCCCTTGTGACATTCATTTACATTGGTGTTTGTTGTCTCTGTTTTGTATTTTAAATTTGGTACATTTGATCATCAATTATAAGTTTTTAAGCTATTGCAAACAACAATGATGATGAAAGTGGAGATGATAATGATTAAAATTATGATAATGGCGGAGATGATAAGAATGATAACACTCAGGTTTCCTGTTGTACCGCTTATGCAGCACAAAAACCTCAAGCACCTCGACTGCCTCTCTAAACTCTCTAGACACAAAATCAGCGCCTCTGTTGCCTCCTCCATCACCCACCTTCTCCCTTCACACAGCTCTCGTCATGGCTAAGGCATCAGGAAACCCAGCAGCTTTGCTGACAGCTGAAATGCTGAAACAGATTGAGCTGCTGGAGATCAAAGCTAGTCGGTTTTTTGGCGGATGTGTGCAGAAAGCCAAGATGGCTGATCAGGTTTGAGTGATTTATATTTGGTTTTTTGTATATTATTATTGCTGTTTTTATTTTATTGCTTTTCTCAAATTATTGTTTATTATTTTATTGTTAATCAGTTACATTAAAACCCTGCTGTTCACAGACAGTAGCTGTGAAGATATTTACCAGCAGTGAGAAGAAAGCCTGGGATAAGGAACGGGACTTCTACAACTTGACTTGTGCGTTTGAGTATTATTATTTCCATTATTATTACTTTTTTAATTATTATTGTTATGTTTTTTATTGTTTTTCAATTGTTTTTTTTATGATAATGAATTTTTATTCATTGAATAATAATTGTTATTTATATTGTTTTCATTAATATTCATGATCTGCTTATTTTCGATCTCTACTGAGAAAATTCAAATGTGAACCAATGCTAATGTGTAATGTATACCCTCCTTGTTGCATAATCTATTATGATGTAGAAAATTTTTGTCTTTTATCCTTTCTATTACTGTTATTAATACTATTTTTAAAAAATTTTTATGCATAGTATTCTTTTATTAATATTATTATCATTTTTGTTATTATTTTTCATCCAAACATGTCATCTTATTATTATTATCTATTTTGATTTTTATCATCATTCACATTTACCACCACAACCACAGTCATGAAGGTTGGCGACGACAACGTCTTGAAGTTCATAACGGCATTCAAGAGGGAGGAGGCACTGTCTGAGACCGACCACACCACCTCACCACTGTCTTCTCAATACTGGCTCATCACTGAGTACCATGATAGGGTGGATTGCTAATATTATTATTATTATTAAGATTTTATTGATATATCAACCAACACACACACACACACTCACCAGGGTTCCTTGCACGACTTCCTGAAGCACAATTCATCCAGACAAAACCATCTCTCTATCCAAGTGGCCATCAGAATGCTCACGTTTGTAGGGTGGAGGGAGATGTGGACTGATCGTGTGGTTGAGAGATTGGGTAGTTGATTGTTCAATTGATTGAGTGCTTGCTTTGTATATTAATTGATAGATTATAATAGATTAATTTATTTAGTGGTTAATTAATTGGTTCTGGTTAGCTTATAAGGCGTTTTATACCACAACTAAAATGCAACATGCGCAGTAGATCAACATCCTTTCACACAGGTCTATAGCACAAGGCTTGCAGTTCCTACACTCGAGTACCTACCAAGACAAAACCAATCTATCAGATTCTGTGTCCAAACAGCAGTGTACTTACAACAAGCCTGTTATCGCCCACAGAGATATCAAGTCCCGCAATATATTGGTGAAGGATAACTTGAGCTGTTGTATAGGTGACTTTGGGCTTGCTATGGTGCTAGGTAATAAAGACCTCATGAACGTCAGTCAGGTTGGACTTGTTTGTTTCCTTCATCATATATTAATTAATGATCCATCATCAACACCAACTTGATACCACTGATGACAGGTAGGAACCATCAGGTACATGTCTCCTGAACTGCTTGCTTGCCTCTCAGGTTCATGAAATCACAATCTATTAGTATTATCATCGTTATCATCACCACCATCATTATCCAAAGCTACCATCACCACCACTACAGCCATTATCATCATCATAACCACCATAACCCTCATCATCATTATCACACACGAACACAGAGTACAGCAAGACCTCTTTCCTGAACAATGACTACTACGCCCTGGCCCTGGTCATGTGGGAAGTCATGACAATGATCCAAGATGACGAGTCAGAAATAGGTGTGTATCTATCGTTGTGTGTATTTTATTTTTATCATTATTATTGTTATTTTTTTCATTGTTATTATTATTCCTATTATTGTAATTATTGTTTTTTTTTGGTCTTATTTAAATTTTTTATTGATAATTAGTATTACTTTTATATTCATAATATTAAAAAACAACACAACAGAGGGGACAAGCAAATACTGTTTGCCATACGAGGACAAAGTGGGCTTGAATCCAAGTGTGGAAGATATGCATCAGGTGAATATGATTTGATGTTTCTATGTGGAGATTGTGAGGATGTCTGAGGTCGGAGTTCATGTGGGAATGACAGTTGTGGGAGGAATGTTATAGTGGTTGTGAGGGTCATGTGGTTATGGCATTTTGTAAAATAAGCATTACGTATTTTGAATGATCACAATTGAAGACAATTACATACAAAAATACCACTAGCGCTGCAGCCAATATAAAATAATGATGGTGACTATTATTATAACAGTGAGAATAATGATAATAATGATAATGAGTGTATAGTTGATGATCCTGATTAATGTTACAAAGGTGGTGGTTGGTGAGAGGTACAGGCCACTCTTGAACCCACAATGGAAGAACAATCCGGTTGGTGAAGTGTCGTTTATATATTGACATTCTTTTTATATAATTTTGAGAAAAGATAGATAGATAGATAGATAGATAGATAAATAGACAGCTAGATACCCATGCACACAGATAACCTCATCAGTGGCCACCTCCATAGATGACATGTGGGACTTGGACCCTGAAGCCAGGATCAACACTTACCTTTTCCTTCACCGGTGTGTGCCCTTTTATTGTTTATTATGGTTCTTGTTATTGATTTCGTTTTCATGGATATTTCGTATGTTAACTTAAAGTTGATGCCTCTTTATATATAAATTAAAAGCTATATAGAATTTTATTCAATTTCGCGTTGTCAATGTTATTGCATTGCATGGCAGCATACAACCACCGCAGACTGGATTCTCTGCAAGTTCAACGACAGGCAGGCGACTCTGAATGCTTCTACGATAACAACAACAAAGACGACAGCAGGAACACTACTAATAACTTCTACAACAGCCCTTCTCACTTCCCGGAGCATGGGAGCCTAAAAGCACAAGAAGGGAACAATGCTTCCAGTATTAATGGTTCTTATAAGTTGCTTGATCGAGACACTGATAACTATTTCATTGATAAGATCTACGCCATTACAGAGAGTAACGAGTTGATCAACAAGAAGGACGACAAAGCCGATGCCAGCTTCAGCAACGCAAGACTTGATGACGTAGGAAAGTCTGATGACTCACTGCTGGTTGAATCACTGCAGAACAAGGCTGCATCTATGACCACCTCTACAGAACTTGACCACAACATCAACGCCCCCAATATTCTCACCATCGATATGGATGATGATTATTTGGTGCCGCCCTTCAACCTCATCAAAATGGCTACCCCACTCCCAGCCACTGCCGATGACACTGATGATGGGACTGCTGACAGTGATCCTACCAGGACTAAAACCAACTTTGATGTTATAGGCAGTGATAATTATATCAATAAAAACAACGTTTTCAATTACTCGCCCAGCACCGTCTTTAACAAGGATGACGTCTGTGCTGTGGATGTATTCAATTTCAACTGTCTAGGCTTTTTGAGTGAGAACCAAATCAATGAAATCGATCATTTCCAGAATAAATACGACAACAATAAAAATGTATATGTCAACAAAAACAACCAGAAAAATTTCGGAACTGATATCAAAAATACACATGATAACGATATCAACAAAAACCTATATAAAAATAACCAGATAAATACTGAGGAAACTAATATATATAAGGAAGGAGGGTACCAGGTGGATCTGACGCCATTGGTGGTGGTGGTGGGCGATAATAAGGCGCCTGTCCCTTCTCCTGTTTAACTGCTTGTTTGCTTAAACTCTTATCACGGCCATTGACTCCTATCATTTTTTGTGGCTAATTGATTAAAAAAATTTTTTTTTCGTGTCATATTCATATCGTTATTATTATAAAAGATTCAAATCATAATTGGTCACTTGTATCGTTGTTATTTATGATATTTAACCATTTATATGTTATTCATCATCTGCGTAACAAATTATCACCATTTTAGTTTGTAATAATGGTTATCATTATCATCTTTCGAGTTGAATATCCCAAACGAAAACTCTTCATTGGACCAAATAATGCACCAAGCTTTCAGGAAGATGAACTTTCGTTATCAAGCACCCAGAAAAGCTTGTGCATTATTTGCTTCAATTCAACTGAGTGTCTGTTTTTGTGCGGTTATCAATGTTGTTTTTGTTATCTTTGTTGTCGTTGTTATTATAGCGTCTTCACTTTTATTAATATTGTCAACACAGGTTAATTATCAGTCTTAATATTTTTGTCAGTTATTATTATCAGTATTATTATTAATATCATTTTCAGTTATTATTATAATTATTTTTAATGTGAATTAAGCTAATTGCTGTTACTGTAATACATAATTTTGTTATGGTTTATTATATTATCATAATTTTTGTTAACATAATGTTGTGCTTAGAATTTTTATCAATATAATTTTTATTATTATATATATTTATTTTCTTCATTTTTATGTATAATTATTGTTTTTATCATTGAATGTAATTATTGTTTTTTTATCATATATAATTATTTTTCTTATTATTCGGACGATCGGACTCCTATGTGTATATAACTTTGATGTCGATAGTTTTTTCATTTTCATTTTTTAGTGCTTAGATTAACATTTTTTTGCCTAATTTTCAAATTATTTTGTTTCATCAACAATTCAAGAAGCTATACGTAAGTGAATTCGTATGTTAGTTGTTGAAGGCATGTTGGAAATCTTCCATTACTGTCCTACTATTGTGAAGATCTGCTATTACTACTACTACTAATAATAATAGTGCCAATACTGATGCTAATGCTATTGATAATAGTACTACTAATACTATTGCTACCACTACCCTTTCTTGAACTAATACTCATTCTGCTACTACAATGCTTTTTGTAATGACAAATAGGCCATTTATATGTCTAATTTTTACATTTGTTCGCACTATAATTATCATTATCGCGAACCTCTTTGATATTTTTAATATACGAACATTAGAAAGAAGCGAGCTAGATTTAAATCGAATAATTCGGCTCAAAGAGTCTGTGAGTGTTGTTAAATATTAAGAAATCAATGTGTGTGCCCAGTGTTACTTGTTAAGGATTATTGGATAAGAAATTTAATTACCATTTGTTCATACATGTTTCGCTTACATTAACTCACCCAATAAACTTTTATTATTCTTATAGTGTTCTTATTTATATGATACGTTTAAAATATATCTAAGACTAGATGCTTAGTTTTTTTCGTATAATTGCCACAACTTTTTTTAACACCTTCAAAAACCAATAGTCTTAAAGCGTTTGGCGCAAAATAAAAGTATAACAGAAAAAATAGAGATTTTTAATGTAAATGTAATTAAATATTATGAAGCGCTTTTCTTTGTATACCAAAGCACTTGTTACGACAAAATGCAGCAAAAACACATTTTAGGACAGGTGATAAATGTCAGTCCAACCCAGTAACTAGATAATTAGTCTAATGTTCTACCAAATAAGCTATATAAGTCAAAAAACTTCCATTTTCAGAGATTCCAAAAATTTTCAGATTTTGATATATTCTGATTTTGAGGGCCTACTGTATATTAACAAAACTAAACAAACCTAACCTAACCTAATAAACCTAAACAAACATAGATAGTTAATGCAAACCTCATTATCAATTTTTCATTGAAAATTTATTTATTTTTTTAATTATTTAATATATTAAAAAAAAAATAATTTCACTTTGAATATTTCATATTATATTTTATAAGTGATGATTATTCGTCAACCAACCAAATATTTTTTTTGAGATTTTGTCAAAATGTTTGTATTTCGTTGCAGAAAGAAAATTCAAATAAAAAACTAGTATATAAAAAATTAGTATATATAAAAATACAGTTTATCTTTATAAATAATTTGAATGCTAATTAAATGTAGTTTTTTTCTTAGTTTAAATTTACAATGACGACTCAAAAAGTTAATAACCCGTCTATCGGAGACTTAACATTGCAAGATATATCGGCAATATTGAAGTGAGTTTTTCATATAAACGTCTAAACATTTTTTTCCAGTTTTAATTAATTTGAAACCAAATGTGCTAATTAGTTACCAAGCTCTGAAATAACACTAAGTTTTATATAAATGATCCAAAAATTGATATATTTCGTGAGTATATTCATTTTTATTTTGATTAAAATATAGTTTTGACAAGAGTAAATTAAATAGCTTATTGCTAATATAATTTTAATGCTTATTCAGCATTAACACTCACGAGCCTCATACCTTGGTTGTTTATATTTGTTAATATTTTAAATATTTCAGCATCATAATTTTTATTCATCATCTCAAATAGAACTAGTTAATTTTTCATTATCAAATATACATTGATTACCTTAATATAATTAGCTATAAATTTGTTATAAATAATACATTAAAAAATCATCATTATATGAATCAATTATAATTATAAAAGCTCAATATTAATGAATTATTGATAATACTTTTTTAGTGTATTGAGTGAAAATTCAGTAGGTTCATTAACCTTTGACCAGCTATCGAACACTCTTTCCTCCCACTTCACCAACAAATCTGATGTGCATAAAATTGTCCTAGCCTTGGTCTGTTACTAAATGTTCCAAAAGTATTAAATTATTATTACTATTATTCTCATATTGATTTTTTTGTTTTTATTATTATTCTCATTATTATACCATCTAACCTCATGTAGTGAGACACAAGATGTTAAATAGAAAAAAATTTTATAATAATATTTTTCAGGCAACCCTGCACCAGCAAACAGACCTGTTGTCAACTCCACAACAGCGCCTTGCTTGCCTATACCTCATTATCGACACTGCTTCCCTTGCCTCCAACAACCATAACCTGGAAACTATGGTTGTTGTTATTTTTATTTCTTGTTATTTTTTTTATTCATTTTTATTTTTTTATTTTTCTTGTTTTACTGGACCCTCATCATTTTCAGTTCATAATACTTTCATTTACCAAATCACAAAGTTGAACTTAAATTTATTAGTTTAAAATTTCTCTCATCAACAGTTTCATTTTGTTGTTATTTTTCCATTACATACACATTCATATGTTGTTGCATTTGCAGCTTGAAGGTCATGAGAAATACATGTTTCAACTATTAGCCAAGAATCCTAAAGAGGTTTGTTTATTTATCTATATCTTTATCTATCTATTTTCTATCAACTTTTTCGTCAATCTAATTCAACTACATTCCACCCTCCAATAAGATATCACGACAGACGCCTCTACAGTTCTTAAACTCAGATGTTTCGAATGTAAGTATCATTACCAGAAGGCTTTTAACGATAATTTTAATATATTATGATGCATAGCTTTTTTTATGTTGAGCGATCATTAAGTAATTGAATTAGGTTAATAAATATTTTCCACGTAGGTCCTGGGCATGACGTTAAACTGCACCAAAGACAGCGTCTCCAATTTGAGACTGCTTTCCTGTTATAACCTGGATAACAGTAGACTTCGGTAACAGGTATCGACAAACTGATATCCTGGTATCATTGTCATTTGGCTTGGCGGAGGATCATTCTTTATTGACAACGGCAAGGCAAACTGCCCAAATGTGGGAACGGCGGTTCTTGATATCCGATAGTTTCAAGTTGGACGTTAGCTTGGGCTGGCAGTTCTATGAAAACTTTGTCCCAACTAAAAATGGCTTTCAGCTACTGGGACGCCTACAGCAGTATAATCTAATATGGATATTATTATTATTATATGGAGTAGAGCCCTGTGGAACCAATCAATTGCGCAACCAAAGCCCCAGCTAAGGGCGATCAAATGGTCAACTTAGAAATAAATGAAGTACAATAGCCTGAACCTAAAAGTAAGAACACAAACACAAAGTATTTATTAGTAAGAACACAAACACAAAGTATTTATCAAATTTATAAATACTTATTGTTTGTGTTCTTACTAATAAATACTTATTGTTTGTGTCCTTACTAATGAATACTTTGTGTTTATTGATCTCACTATTCTACGTCATCATAGTAATTGATCACTATAAGGATTATTTATATTGGGTGTATAATGATTGAGGTGATTTTAATGTGTTTCAGATGCAAGACAGCGTATCAGAGAAAGGCAACCAACTACCTGCCTCTGTTAATTGTCATTTGAGCTGTGTGATTGGCCAGCCAGAGAATGAAAGGTGGCGCTTGTTACATGTAGATTTATGCTAAAGTATTTCTCCTATTAATAGAAAGCTGTTGCTTAAGAAAGCCTAACCCTCTACTGAGGAAAACGGGCTATAAAAAATAATGATGAGCAGAAAAGATTTAATTTTTTTCTATTTTACTAATAAATATAGTTTTTCAAAATAATTTTTATTGTTTTCACCAAATAAATCTTTTTTTTAGTGTCTATTTTTCTGAGGACCAATCAGAGATGGATATTCAAAAGAACGTGGCAGAATCAATTCTAGGGGATCCAAACCATTATTTTCATTGGTCTTTTTCTCCTGAATTTATTTTGCCACCGCCCCCTTTGCATTCTTCTTTGGATAGTGAAGTTAGCAATTTTTCAATTTTGGGTTGAATATTTCTTAATTGTTTGATTAAAATAAAAATTAAAATACTATTATTTTGAATGTATGAAGCGCTAAAGCAAGAAACCAGGGCGCTATAAACCATCCTCTTTTTTCTCAGTTGATCTGGTTACAAGAGGAAACAACCCAACACCAACCATTAATTGATCCATGTTTTTTTGATGGTCAATCTAAAAATAAATCAAGCAAAGATCAAGAACATACACAAGATAATAATGGTGGGAAATTAAAGAATAAAAATGAAGAGGTGAAAATCGTTAGTAAATCTGGGGGAAAAGATGAAAAAAATGTCAACAAGAAAACATTTAACGATGATGAAAATTTTGATGAAGATGAAGACGATGAGGATGAAAATAATGAAGAGGAAGAAGATGAAAATGGAGATGAAGAAGAAGAAGAAGAAGAAGAAGTTGATAATTTGACTTCAAAATCAAGTAACAAAAAAATTAAAAACAATGAAAAAATATCAGATACAACATCAAAAAATGAAAAAACAGATAAACTCCATACCAAAGAACAAATCAACAAAGACAATAATAGCATCACCACGGAATCAAATAACAAAAATAAAGATACAAAAGAGGATAATAATAATGATATATCCAATATTGCTGATGCTAGTGGTAGTAGTAGTGGTGGCGGTAACGTGGATATATATAGCGAAGCCAAAGTACTCATCAACAAGGCGTGTATCACTTCGCTATCTTTGCAAGAAAGTAAAGGTTTGTGCTTCTGAGGATGATGATAATAATGTTAATACTAATGATGATGAAACACCAGAGTTGAACAAAATGCTGGTCGAGAACAGTAAACTGGTGTACCACATCGGCTTCACTCCCAATAAAGTTTGTGTCAAATTACCAACCTTGGCATGCTCAACTTGTGCTTAATATAACTGCTATTCTATACACCTCATTCTTTCTCATAATGTTCTTTCCATCAATTTTTTTTCTTCTTCCTCCTCACAGCTCACAGAGTTGGTGGAGCACAACCCATTAATCGCCATTGAGGTTCTTCTCAAACTCACCCAGTCCAACCAGATCACTGAGTCAGTTTCATTTTTTGTCCACGTTTTTATTTTGAAAATAACCATTAAAATTATTGATTTTGTTATTAATATTATGAATTTTATACATTATTTTCGTTTATTCCCATAATTCTTTATTTTTTGATTATAAAAAATATTTTTTTTTTTATTTTCTCATTCTGTCCATCATCAGTTATTATGCAGTGTTGGTCAACATGGAGATGTCTCTACACTCCATGGAAGTGGTCAATCGAGTCACTACTGTTAGTTATGACCATAATAATAATATGATGATGATAATAATAATAAAAATAATAACATTATTATCAATAATATGCTAATAATAATAATAATAATATAATGATAGAAGTAAACAATAATGGCTGTTTTTTTAATGACGTCAGGCTCTAGAGCTGCCTGCAGAGTACATTCAGTTGTACATTAACAATGGCATCATCACGTGCCAGCAATGTAAGGACAAGTACCTGCAGAACAGGTAGGAGATGATAATAAAAATAATCATAAATTTATTATTTCTATTCTTAAAATTATTATCAACTATATGTTTAAACTGATAATCTCAATAGAGTTCGGTTAATTTTTCATTTATTATATTCATACAAAATATTATTTCACAAAACCAAGCTTTTGCCACAATGTACTTGTAACATCAAATGATATAACCCTTTCAGGTTGGTGAGGTTGTTCTGTGTCTTCCTGCAATCCCTCATCAGCAGGAAGATTGTGGGTTTGAAGGTGGGTGAGCTGTATATTTATATTTGGGTCTTTTTATGCTTAAAATCACCATATATTTGTTTATATTTATCATATAAAATATTGATATCACTAACATTAATTCGTGTGTTCATGGTCGATATCTGTGTTTAGAGTCTTCATGTGTATAAGATAGGCATATGAGTAGAAAGATAGTTTAAAAGATAGATACTAAGTCTTAGGCACTAACCTAAAAAAGTGGTTAAACTTGCTTTATCTACAAACCAATATTTGTACATCCACTTGATAATGTAAGTTCATTTTACGAAAAGCTTCGTGGAATAAAATAAACTCCTAAAAGCGTTTTCATTTGAATGTAAAAAAAATAATTTGCGTTTATATATACTGTTAATGTCTATTGTTTCATACTTATAACCAGGACATCTTCATAGAAGTGCAGGCGTTCTGCATCGACTTCATCAAAATCAAGGAAGCTGTTGCTCTATTCAAGCTGCTCAAGAATCTGGAGGCCAATGACCAATCAAATGATAAAAATTCACCGCCATCTTTGAAAGATACTAAATAGTCATCAAGATAATTAATCACTTTTTAATTATATAATATTAATTTTTTATTTGAGATTTTTTTGTGTTTCAGTATTTTATGATTATACTTTATTCAATGGGTTTAATTTATGTTGTAGAAAAATTATTATAAAGTATAATAAACTTTTTATAGACATCTTTATGTACTTTTTAGCAATATCAATAAACATTAACGACGATGATATGTGAAAAAATTTTAGTACATTTATTAGCATAAAAATTGTCGGTAAGTATAGCTTTACCATAATACGTTAGCTAACCGTGAAAACACGGAAAATGTTTGGTCTGGGATTCTACGGTCGTCAACTCTTTCTCCAAGTCCCACATTATTGCCTGATCCATAGAGTCGGGCTTTGCTGCTGAAACCGCAAATATCAAGGTTTGATCGGTAATTTCCTTTTCCAATCCCTAGCAATTAAAACTTCCAGTTGTTGTGCTCTCTCAACCGGTTCTTTCATCCAGGGGTTAGGCAAAAAACATTTCGAGATGGCGAGAGACTCTCTGGAGGCGGTTTGGTTTCGTCAGAAGACCTCCTTGGCCATTGTCCGCGGCAATGCTGCCAGCATCCTTTCCTGCCTCTGCCCTCTTTTCTCTCTCTAAATCCTTTTTTTTAAATATAATTAACATGAAATTTTAATTTTCAAAATAAATCTCATATAATTCAAGGAATTTTTGTCTACTATGAACTTTGCATTTTTCAATAAACGAATTGAAACTATAAAAAAAATATCTGTGATCAAAAAAAAAGTTAGTCAAAAAAAGTTAATAGTTGCTTAAAAATTCTATAATGAAACAGTAGAAAGGAAGTTGTTTTAAAACTTTCATTAACTCACTAAACTTAGATCTTTAAACTTTTTTCATATATTATTTTTTCAAAAATTATTTTCATGATGCATCTGAATCTCGTTTTTTTTATGTCATGCTATAGTATTGAATTTTTTTTTTGATTCAATGATTTTTATAAAAAAATTTTATTTCAAACAAAAAATCTTTTATAATTTTTATAAAATTATTATTGTTTCCAACATCGTAACTAAATTTAAAATCTTTAGTGTATGCTTGAGCGATAAGGGAATTCAAGTGCCGTTTGCTCAACGCTTTAAATTTTTAAAGTTTTTCTACTGGTAAAGTTGTAACTTTGAGACTCAAGAATTTATTTTTTATTAATATTTATTTGTCAGTTTTGACTTTCATTATTTTATAATAAGTCTTAATTTTCAATAAGTGTAAGCGAGTTTCAATAAAAAAAACTTACAGAATCGGAAGAATTTGAATAATAAATTTCAATTCGATATAACAAAAAAAATTCTAAAACTCGTTTGAAAAACACACGACATTCATTTGGGACATTCTTCAACAAAACTAAATACATTTTACTTCTGAAACTTTCCAAAAATAATGGACGCCAGTGAACTTCTCGACTTGGACCAGTGGCTTTCTCAAACAGTTTTCAGCCAAGTTTGTGTGGTTTTTTATGGTGAGGGTTTGCCGCGACCAATACCGGTACACCCTTAGTCGCATAATGTTGAACAAATTGAAAAGTTTAAATCTTTTATTGTAAGTTACTAAAGACCTCATGTTTTTTTAAAACATTTCAATGTAGGAATATAATCCTAAGAAACTTTCTAATTAAATATTTAAAATAAACTGATAATATTCAAAAAATGTTTATTATTTTTTAAATCATATTTTACTCATCTAACAATAATTCTCATTTTTATTATTATCTTTATTTTTGTTTATATTATTATTAATATTATATTGTTACTCAGGACAACAACTACCAGCTGGATAAATTGAGAGGGGACTGTGCCTTTCTCAAGGAAAAGATTATCCTTACTGAGTATGCTTTTTATTGTTTTTATTTTTATTATGGCTTTTATTATCATTATTTTTTTATTCAAAATAATTATTTCCACTAGTATTAATTTTACTATTTTTTTTATTTAACACAATTTTCTGTCACTAGTATCATTATTCTCATGGTTATCACTATTTTAGCTGTTCTTATTATTGTTATTCCACAGTGATCTGATACAGCAAAACTCAGGCATGAAAAAAAGGCTAACTACTGCAAACAAAATCATCAACAAATATAAAAAGTATTTTATTTTTCATTATATTTATATATTTTTTAGCTATTATTTTTATTATTGTTATGCTTAATTTTCACCAGGACCACAGAAGAATTGACAAACAAATTGAAAACTATGCTGATGCAACAAGAGCCAATTATACAAGTAACAAATATTTCCCTCAAAAATAACAATACCATGTAAAAATTATATAACAAGGATAATTAAATACTCTCATTGTTTTTATTTTTTGTATAAAATTATTTATTATTATTATTATTAGAAACTTATATTGTCATATCACACAGGAGAACACCAGACTGAAAAAGCAGTGCTCACAATTGCAGAAAAAAGTGCAATTTCTCGAGAAGCAGAACCAACAACTACTGGTTGGTGCTTAATAATAATAATTAAAGTTAACAGAGAATAACGTTAGGAGTGATGTTTGCATTAGAAATAGTGCCAATAAAATTATCACTATTATTAATGAATATTTTGCAACAAAAGTAATGAAAATTATTGTTATCATTTTTAATGATGATTATTATTATTATTGGGGTTGTTTGCAGACATCACAGAATGAGGTGGAGCAAGAGAACCTGCAACACAAACTCTCCCTTTCCACCTCTCATGTGATCCTCAACCAGCTCAAGAACAAGTTGTTTTCATTATTGTTTTTATTATTGTTATAATTATTATTTTTATTCTTGATATTATAATTATTATTGTTATAGTTGTTTCTTTATTACTTAATTATTTTTTATGAATGGATCCAATTATAAAGCTATTTTTAATCAATATAAGAATGAAAATATTAGTACCGTTATTTTAATTTATTTTATTATTGTCATTGTTGTCATTATTAGTATCATCATTATTATTATTACATCAATTTTGATTACTACTAGTATTACTACCTTAAACCATTATCCCACAGAAATACATGGCTGCAGAAAAGGATCTCCAAATTCACTGGTTATTATTTTTATTATTCATTTTAATCGTTTGTTTTTTTTTATATTTTTAGTTTTTTTTTTAAAATATTGTTATTATGTAAGGTAAAGAAGATAAGAAAAGTTCTAGTAATGAGATGGTTACAGGTAAGCTTACGTTATTATTATTATTTTATTTCTATTCTTGTTATTACTGTTATTATTATGCTATTGTTATTATGGCTTCATGGTTGCCTACTAAACTTGAACACCAAGTTTTTCTATGACTACTTTAAATGTAGGAAAGACTTAAATTGTCAAGCTATGAATATTGTTGTATTTTTTTTGTTTTATTTTCATTGATTCATAATTTTTCATTTTTTTCAATATTATTATTCTTGTTATTGTTATTATTCACCCAGTAAACAAAGTGGTCTTCACATTGGACAGTCCCTCTCCCTCATCAACATCGTCATCACCACCCTTCCCTGACATCATGTACCATCATGAGAATAACAGTAATAACTATCTTGATAATGAAGATATTGCTAGAACTAACCAGGCTAATGTTGGTGGTAATAGATGTATTAATAACCTTAAATTTAATAGTAGTAATAGTGTTATTGATAATACTACTAATAATAAAATTACCACAATTACTGATAATGATAGCGATATTAAAATCGATAAAAGTAATACTATCAGTAGTAAGGTTTCTTATTATGGTTCGAATAACAACTTAAGTAAAACTAATCTGCAAAGTTTTAATACAGATAATAATCAAACTAATACTAATAAATCTCCACCAAAAAACAACGCAAGAAAATCTAATAAAACGAAAGCTAAGAATAATACAAATAAAGAAAACGCCATAAAAGCCAAAGTGAAGAGAAGGAAGAAAAAGAAAAGGGAAATATACTCTGGGTCGTCGTCAGACGTGAGTTATAGCGTTTGTTGCCTCAATATTATTTCTATCATTCTCCATTGCTTCAATATTATCTCTATCATTATCCATTGCTTCAATATTATCTCTACCATTATCCATTGCTTCAATATTATTTATCACAGATTTGTTTAGTGTACTATATTCTATCTATTTTGCAACTGTTTATCCATTCATATACCCACTCGCAAACATTATGTTCATACATATTCATAACTATCATATGATCGTCCATTTCTATCACTATATCCACCCATCTCTCTATCAATATATCCACCCATCTCTCAATCAATATATCCATCAATCCATATAGTAATCGCCATATCACTCAGGATGCCGACTCACTGGATGAGATGGCTTCCAACGTTGACTCTCTACTTCTCTGCAGTGGTGGTAGTGGTAATAATAATAATGGTAGAAATACTAATAATATAGATAATGATGGTGATAAGACCAACAACAATGATGATAAAATTGCCTTTTTGGAGGAAATGTTGTTGGATAATGATGAAGATGCTGATGATGGAAACAAGAATAAAAATAATAATATGGCTAGTGCTACTAGTATCAATAGGATTGGTGATAGTGACCATTCTAAAAATATTGATAGTGGTTATAGCATCAATAAAATTAAAGATAAAATCGATATTAACAACACTAATAATAATAGTGATAAGACTCAATATAACAACACTGTTGAGGATATCATTAAAGTTGAGGATGATACTATTAATAATGATAATGTATTCAATGATCTTGATATGTCTGAGGATGATGAAGATGATGATGAGATGGCTGAGAATATTGAAACTAACGCTAATGATATCAAGAATAGTAATGCTAATGATATCAAGAATAGTAACGCTAATGATATCAAGAATAGTAATGCTAATGATATCAAGAATAGTAACGCTAATGATATCAAGAATAGTAATGCTAATGTTATCAAGAATAGTAATGCTAATGATATCAAGGATAGTAATGCTAATAATAATGTTGCCAATAATAATGGTAATCAGCACATTATTAATGATGATAATGAAGCCACTCTTGCTACTACTTCACTCTCATCAACAACAACATTAACGTTGAGCACTCCATCATCACCAACCTCATCATCATTAAAAGTAACTAAAGCATCATCATTATCAAAAATACATGCATCACCCTTATCACCGACCTCAAAGACAAAAGAAAACCTAAACACAATAGCACTTCCAGTCACAACAAACAGCAAAAAAACAACAGTTACATCTAAAATCCTCTGTCCAACATCAACAAACCCCCAGAATACGCCAGTGTCCACTCCAGGATCAACAGAATTAACAAATGCATTTGAACGCCAATCCAAACCAATACAATTACCGCAGAAGGCTATAATGTCGCCAATAACAATGATAAAATCAACAGAAACAGTTGTATCACCTATAATAATAACAAAAACAACTAAAGTATCTTCAACAAAAACAACAGTATCATTCCCGATAACATTACCAATGACAAAAACTACAGCAATATCATCAACAACAACAATTTCACCGCCAACAAAAAGTCACATAACATTTATAAAAACGATTGAGTCATCACAACCACCAGCAAACACTTCACCACCCACAAAAGAAAAACTCTTTTCACCTGCAATCAACAAAACAGATTCTTTGACAACCATAACAACGCAACAATTAAGATTAGCAACAAAAAGAGTAACACAACAACCAACATCAGTGAAACTGCCAACAAAAGATTCGAATATAGCAACTTCAACTTCATCTTTGAATACACCAACAAAAATAATAACGACAACAATACTAATTCCCACAACATCAACAACGACGCTGACAGTTTCATCATCATCGTCATCTGTAACATCAAGCCTATCGCCAGGAGTACCCTCATTTTCATCATCATCATCGTCGTCGTCAATATTAAAACAACCATCAAAGGCAACTATTTCAAATTCAACAATAGATCTTGTTGAAAAGACGCAGTCAAGTGCTGTATTACCAACAGTCATTCCATCTTCAACAACCATTAAAGATACCTTGAAGAAACATTGTACTTCAACAAATGAACCTCAAGCGACAACATGTATGCACAAAATCTCAACAAACATAACAAAAAGGACAACCCCAACACAGCCACCACCGATATCTATATTAAATAATAGACCAACAGCAACACAATCAACAATGACAGCCAATCTTGATATAACAACAACAACAACACAACTACCAAGCACAATAGAAGAACCTGCTTTTGAGACACAAAATATGAAGTCGGATATAAACGTTATTAGGCAAAATAATGACAGTAAAAATAGAGAAAATAATAATAATAATAATAATAGCAATTACAAAAAACCTAATGAAAATAAGGATAATACTATAAACATTAACGAGTGTAATAACATAAATTCCATCAAATCGAGTAACAAAAACCTCACCGACGCTTATAATGAAAAGAATAATAGAAATAATAAAATAAGAAGTTTCAGCAGCTTTCAACAACTACCTCTTCATCAACAACTGATCTACCTGCAGTCTGTGCTGCCTCTACCCATGGTGCAGCCTCTCAATAATGCGAATAATAACAATAATAGTAAAAATAATGATAAAAACAATAAATCTAATAATATTAATAATAGAATTAACAGTACCGGCAAAAATATCAATAAAATCAAGATTAAAAGTAATACTGATGAAAGTATAACTCACAAAAACAGTTTTATTAACACTGAAAGAACTAAGAGCCATAGTAGTTTGATGGTTAATGATGTTGTCAGAGTGGGTAATGGTACAAAAAGTAGCATGGATTGTGGAAAAGATGTCAATATGGAGGAGGGTAAAAGTGAAACCTATGGTGATGATAATGATGTTGGTTTGGTAATTAACGTTCATAATGAAGAAGATGAGAAGAATGTTGAGGAAATAAATACAGGAAAGAGTAAAGATACAAAAGTTCAAAATAAGTATGAATATGGTGGTTGTGATAATGGTGATTATAATAATAAAGGTAACAATACTAATAATATTAACAGTAATAGCGATAATGGTAGGAATGAAAATAGTGAAAAAATCAATAATAAAATTAATATTAATATCGATAATAATAGAAATAATAATAACAATAATACTAGAAAAGATACAAGTTGTATTATTCAGGATGACGTTTTTGATTTTTTGAGTACAGTCCTACCTCTGCCAATGTTGAGTCCACTGAGGGGTGATGATGATGATGATATTAATATTATTAATAATAATGAAGATATTAAGATACACAATAATGTTAGTTATGATGGCATGGTAGGTTCTCAAGTTAAAAACAATAATAAAAATAGAGGTGATGAGAATACTAGCAGAAATAATAATAAAAATAGAGGTGATGAGAATACTAGCAGAAATAATAATAAAAATAATAAAACTCACGAAAATGATGACGTCAAGATCAATGCAGCCATTACGAACATCATATACAAGTCTAACAAACTGGTCTCGTTGTCGTCTATGAATAATATCAATAATAATGAAAGGAAAAATAGAAATAATAAATATATAGCTAGCAATAATAATGGAGGCAATGCTGATAGCATTGAAAAAATTAATGATAATACTAAAGATATTAATAGAAATAATAACAACAATTATAATGATAAAGGACTCACTAAGAGAAAGATAGATACGTCTTTGAATGAAGGAAGAATTAAAAAGAGGAAGATAGAAGATAACAATGATAATAAAAATGACCCTAAACTAACTGATTCTATTGAAGTTTCACACATTGAAGATATCTTGAATAGTGAAAACAACATCATAAATAAAAGAAAGAATAATAATAACGAAAGTAGACGTGGTGATAATAACATCAGAGGACATAATGATAATAATAAAAATAAAAAAAATAACATAAATGATAATATGAGTGAATATAAAAGAAATAATAATAATAATAATAGCAATAATAAGATACCTCAGAACCCATCTTTTGCTGACGGTATGTGCCAACATGGTGTCCCTCATTTTGTTGATCATTAATATCCCTTTTTGTTTACATATCATTACTATTATTGATTTTATTTTTTTATCATTATTATTAATTAATTTTTTTTTTTTTTATTATTTTTATCATTTTTATTTTTATTGTTGTTATCATGTTATTTTTATTATTACCATCACAGACCTCACGCACAAACTCACCCTCCTCCTACATCACCCTTCTGAGTCCCTCATCACTCAAGTCGTCCAATTTGTTGATAATAATAATAACACCAATACTAAAAAATATATCGATAATAATAACAATAACAGTGATAAGAATAACAAATATAATGACAATAAAAATAATAGCAATAATCAAAAAGTCCTAGTGGATGTGATCATAAAGGTTAGTGTTGGACATATACATACTGTTTGAATTAATATATCTGGATGTGTGGGAACTCATGTATGTGATGGCAATTAAATGTAGGATGTTGTACTTGGGATGATTTTATATAATTTCAAAATGTCACCTGAGAATCATCATCATCACCACTTGAGGATAATAACAAAAATTAGTAATGGTAATAGCAATAATGATTTTATAGTAGTGGATTGAATAAGTTTAGTTCTTATAAATTCCTTAAACCTTCGTAGTTTATGATGATGTTGATGATGATGGTTCTGAAGCATAATCTTAAATTTCATACTTAAATTTCATGTATTTTTATTGGTCCATTCAAAACCTTTTCCATTGATTCACAGTTGATATTAGACATCAAGACTAACCTGCTCGCTGATTGGCTGAATCCATTTGAGAAAAATAATAAGAATAATAATAATCATAAGTTTATGAAACCAATTAACACCATATTGAGTCTAGTTAACGGCTTCTCTGTCTACTTTGGCAAGGTAGGTTGTGGCAGTTTATATCATTATCATTCATGTTTTTTATATTAGTATTATTTTTTATTTTTATTATAATTTTTTTAATTATCATTACAGGCCTTCAAAGCCACCTTTGCTCATCAGAGCATTCAACAAATAGCCAACAATACCACATGTGCAGAGAAGAATATGGCTTCCTTGAGGTTTGTGTGTGTGTGTTTCATTGTGTTATGCTGTGTATGTTTAAATCCACTGACTAATATAAAACCCACCCTACAACACACCCACAGTTGTGCTCTTGTGTGCGCATTCAAGCTGCAAGGTTTGTCAGTCGCTTTATACACATTATCCCAGACTCCATTGATTAAGATTTGTATCAGTTATATACCTATAAATATAGTCTACTATCTTTTTTATCATGTCATATGTAAGAAGATAGTCATTATAATTAATATATACAATGATATGATGTGGGTATCTTACGAATACTTAACACTGTATACTGATAATTTTTCTATCAATATTTCCTGTTGAAATCTCTTCATGCGATTTAAACTTTTTTGTAATTTTTACTGATATATATATATATATATATATATATATATATATATATATATATATTATATATATATATATATACCATATTCTCACAAATTTTGAATTTGTTTTGTAAAAATTTCATCTTATCTTGTGATAATGATAATGATGATTATGATGATGATGCACTAATGATGACTCACTTTTGTAGGCTTCAGTCACCTCAGTCTAGGCGTCTCATGGTATCCTCATTTCAATAATAAAAATAATAATAGTAGTATAATATTCAAGAAAGGTTTAATATTGTTATCATAGACTACTGAGTTGAAGCATCAACAATGTATTGACTCTTTGATAGAAGATAATGCGTATATATATATATATATGCATATATAAAAAATAGAAAGCAATCCATATTTACATATATGTAGTTAATATATACATATATTTAAGAAATATTCATACGTGGGAAGAGAAACTGGGTTGACCTACTTTTTGCATTTTTGCTTTCCCGTCATTTGTTAACCGTTTGCCGCTAAGAGTTTTACACGCGGAATTTTCTTTTTTCCATGCCTTTAGTTATACTCTATGTATTTTTACATGTTTTATCAAAAAAAAAATTATTTTTGACGTTTTGTTGTTTTTGCAAATTGTTCTTATCACAACTGAAGAAAAGTTTAAAAGGTTAATAATGGTGATGATGATGATGAGGATGGGGGTGATGATGATTATGAATGTGTGGATAATGTTAGTATTGTTCTTCCTCAGATGGTTTGTAACACAAGTTATTATGTCTATATTTATTATATTTTTCATTCTGTTTAAAATTGTTTTTTCTTATAATATTATTGTTACATTCGTGTTTATATTATTATGTCTACAGACGACAGACGCAAGTTAACATCAACCATACAGCACTTGCTCTTCAAGGAGTCCAGACAAGATAGGTGTTATGTCGTTGTTATTATTTTTCTTGTTTCTATTACTCTTGTTGTTTTTTATTCTATGTTATATCTATTTTTTATCGTTTGATTTCACTTCATTCTTTGTTTTATTTTCTCATATTATAATATTTGCAATGATAGCATTATTATTTTAGGAAAAACCTCAAGAGAACATTGACATTTGTCTTGGCAGCCATGGCTTTGTGGCCTGAGGCTCTGAATAATAATAATGACGACAATAAGAATAGTTTTATTGGCAATAATGTAAATAATAACAATGATGACACATGCCTCAAACTGGTTCTCAAGTACTTCATGTTTGACGATGCTACCTTGAGTCAGAACAAGAGGTTCACCAAGGTGGGTGATCATAATTACACACATGCACCAACGTTTTAAACTCACAATGAAATAAACACCCACTCTCCAGATCAAATGCAGTTTTGAGCAGCTGAGTGATTGGGGGGATGCATCCACTGACGTCAGCAGTACTGAAGCTCTCATGGAGGCTGTGCTAAAAAGAACGTCCAATCATCGAGGTGGTGTGGGTGGAGTCATGTTTTTTTATACATAACATTTATGTTCTCTATTGCTCGTGTTTATATATGTACAATATGTACGTATGAAATTATTATGTCAATTCGGAAATGTGATCACATGAACGCCAGGGTCATGCATATAACAGACATAATTTAATATCTGCATATGTATATTCACTAACAGACATCAAGAGATGTATCCTGCTGATATGCGGCCTCAAAGGACCCATTTGGACCATCAACCACGCTATCGTCAACGTTCTCTGGGATAGCCTGAGTCGCTGGGTGCAGACCATCCAATGCCAGGACTCTGTCACCACCTCATCTAACGGTGAGATTCAGGAGCTGCAGTGCCATAAATCTGTCAATGATACCTCCAAGGATTGGACTCGAGGTGAGACAAGTTCTAAAGCACCCACCAAGTCTGCTGATGAGGGTCGTGTGTGTACCATCATTGACTTGCTAGGTTTGTGCTTGCTTCTAATGATGTTGTGGTTGTTTGGTTGTCGTTTGTAAGAATATCAGCATCATTTTTAATTTTGAAATCATCATAATTAATATTATTGTCTTCACAATAATATTAACTTATAATTTTTACTGCTCTCTCCACTTCACCCTTCTCATCTCATTATCTTACCCCAAACACCTCATCACCCCTCCAGGACTTTTGAGCAGCAGACACCACAGGGAGATGCCAGTGGAGAGCAGGGACATGCTTTTAACTGCCATGCATGCCCTCATGACTCATCTCAATGGTATGTTGTGTTTAGCATGTGCATAATAATAATAATAGGAAAAACAATAGTGATCCGGAAAATGATATTAGATATATGTTTGTATGCACAATAGTGAGGGTAATAGATAAGACTAAAAATTCTCAAATTAATAATATATTAGCCAAAAACTAATACAAAACGCCCTGACTCACTCAGTCTCAATGGAGGTACGAGAGGCATCGATGAGGTCGTTGGTCAGGATGGCGGTTGCTAATGAGGAGGAGGAGGAGGATGGTGGTGATGCTGACAATGAAGTGTGTAGTCGTAATGATTATGAGTGTGGTAAGGATGATAGTTCTAACCAAACCATCTTTAATGGCGAAAACGGAAGTTGTGAAAGAAATCATTTGAATAAAAAAATGATTCAAAGTAATAAAATCGATCAGTCGTTTATATCATCATTATCATCACTTTCTTCGTCGTCATCATCATTCTTGCAACCAATCAAATGCACTCTCACTGAAATGATGACGACGAATCATAATCTTCGGGATGATACTATTCACCTTATCCGACGTGTCTTCAAATTATGATGATGATGAGTATTATTATTTTTATTAAATTTAACTCATTATTATTGTTATTAGTAAGTTTAACTTATTGTTATTATCAAGTTTAACTTATGATTATTATTATCAAGTTTAACTTATTATTATTATTGTTATTAAGATTAACTTATGATTATTATTATTTAGTTTAACTTATGATTATTATTTTTTTTATTCAATTCAACTGATGATTGTTATTATTTTTTAATATTTTTTGCAGTTTTCTAATTTATCATTGTTGTTTAAATTATGTTTAATTAAGCGAGTGACTCTTAGTTTAACTATTCTTTGATACTATTTATACTAGAGTTTTCTCATTTTTATTATTCTATATCTACTTCATTTTATTAATTGTATCATTAATTGATCTTTTTATTTTTATTTGAGTTTGTTATTAACGAAAGTTGAAGAGACACTTATTTCTCGGTGAGAAGTCCCATTTGTATTTTATAAAATACTAGCCTTCCTTTTGTTCCATAACAGCATTATTAAAAACCATTAAAGTACTATCCTTAATCAATACGAGAATTTTGAGTCTAATTTTATGAAGAATTAATGATAAAACAAATTTTTATTTTATAAAATAATACTCCATTCGTGCAAACGGAGTAACAAAACACTTCACTATTGATTGGGAAGGAACTCATCTGATGCAAGTCATCATAATGATTAAGATGGAAAGAACTACTGGAGTGAAAAGGGTTTAATAAAAATATGTACTATAGATGAAACTATTGGTAAGAGTAAAAAACAGCGTAACAAAATTTAACAAACATAAAAGAAATAATAACAATCATAATAGAAATAATAACAAACATAAAAGAAATAAAAATAAATATAATGGGAATAATAATTCAACAAAAAAGAAGTCATACTATGAAAAAATAATAACACAAATAAAAAGCATTATTGAAAAATTAATCTCAAACATAAGAATCATAAGAGAACTGAAGGGCCCGTCAGTCATACGCCAGTGAGACCTTCGCCTCATTACGTAAGAGTGGCAGTGAGGATATTCTAATAATAATAATAGAAAACAATATAAATAATAAATTTTTATGCAACTATGCTATATTATCTATTTTTTCTTTTGTGCTTCATATCATGTTCATGGTTCGGTCTTAGCTCTTAATACGAAATCTTTCTTTGAAGGTCTTTAAAACTTGCTTATGGAAAATACACAGCAAAAGCTTTATATAATGTTGCTTACCAGAACTTATAAATCTTTCTAGAAGATTCTAGTTTTAGGAGATTCTATAAGACTTGATAGTTTAACAGACCCTAACTTTTTTGATTGCTTGAATAAATACTTTTGTTGCAAGGGCTGCTTAAGGATAGACAAACCAAATGATAATTAAAGCATTATAATTATAGATAATTATAGATAATAAAAGCATTTCTCATTAAAATTCTACTTATTAATTAATTACTAAATTGACAATAATTTGCTCGGATTTATAAACAAACCCTTGGATCTTGTGTTGAGGTGAGATAATGAATAAAAATCATTTTTTGAAACAAATTATTGCTAGATAATTGTTATTTTTGTTGTTAATATTTTTATTAGATTACAAAATAATCATCAAATAGACAACAGAAAATATAAACGATGAAGAAGATGATGGCTGTGGTGATGATAATGATGTTGGTCATTGAAGGAAATTCATTGGATTGGAAAGAGATATACGATAGACAACGTGATTTGAGAGATATTCATGCAAATAATGACAATAAATATAATAAAAACAATAATAATGTATTGACTGAAGAGAATGATAATAATGAAGATAATGAGGATGATGAGTATGCTGATGGTGGTGCTGATAATGATGATGAAGAGAATGGAAGTAGTATATTTAATAAAATATATTGTGAAGATAAAGAAGGTGGTTATAATAGTAACAACAGAAAAAATAATAAAAATAATAATAATAAAAATCATAATGGTGATAATAATATCAATAATAATAAAGATGCTTTTAATGATGGTGGTAAAAGTGGAATGAAAAGGAATGATTACCATAGCAACAATATTGTTATTAATAATGATAATTATTATGATTTTGCTAATGGAGTTTATAACGATAATCGATATGAGAATAATGGGGAAGATAAAGATGAGGGAGGTGATGATAATGATGAATTTTATTATGAAGGTGGTGGGGATTGGTATGACTTTAACAAGATAATGAACGATAATGAGAAAGACTATGAAAGAAGAGATAATGAAGGAGGTGAGGGTAACGAAGACATTGAAAGTCACAATAATCAAGCGGACAATAACCATGACGGGAAGATGAATCATAATAAGGATAGTGATGATAATGATGTTGAAGATGATGATGATGTTGATGGTGATAAGGATGGGCTCTATTATCACTGGCTGTCCTTTATTCTCAAGCATGGTGAGTCTGGCTATTTGCAAAAAAATAATAATAAACTAATATTAAGAATAATAAAATTATTTTTTTTCATTGTCTATGTTTTTCAGATAAAGTCTATCAAGACAAAACGGAAGAAAAAAGGCGCCAAAAAATATTTTATAAGAACATGCAATATATAAACAAACATAACGATAATAAAGAAAAGCAATTCGCCCTGTCTAAGAATGAGTTCTCTGACTTGGTAGGATATTTATATTATTTGTTCTTTTTACTTTTGCTCATTATATTTTATTGATTTTCAAAATTCCTATCATTATTAATGTTATACTTTTTATATTGAATACTTTTTTTTCATGTTGGGGATATAGTTTTCATTGTTGCTTACCTTTCTCTCGAACCTGGATTGAAAATAAGATCTTTTTATAATTGCAACTTTATAGTGCTGCATTTATTTTGAGCACAGAACTTGAATAGTTATATTGGACATGCTTTTCACGCACTTGTCTAAAAAACTTCATGAGCTCATAAACAAAATGACCCCCAGTGACCAGTTTGGGATTTTTTTACTTAAAATATTTTTTTTCCAAAATTAGGTGGTTAAAATAAAAACAATTTGAATAGTGAAGGTATACAAATTTGTAAAAATGCTGTCTACGGGAAATAAGAAAGGTGCGAGGTGGTTTAAGTGGGAGGTGTGAGTTATCATTATTGTTCCGAAAAGCTTTCCAAGTTTTCTATACAGTCATAGTAATATAAAATATTTCTTCATTTGTCTTATTGCAAAGATTACATATTTCCATCTGTAAATTACCTTTGTGTGTCTGTTGATTTTCATGAAGCTGTACAAACGACATTATCATCATTAATATTAGAGTATCATTAAACTTAACAGTAAAAAATGCAATATCAAGAATAATGAAGTCAATAAAATAAAAGTATCATTAATAGAATAATTAGTAATAGCAAACATAATAATAGACACTGCAGGAACATCAAAGCGTCAGAAAGATCAGAAACCTGGAACAGTCCTATTTAGGTGAGATCATGAGAACAATTGGAAAATTAATGGAAAAAATAAATGAATGAATGGAAAAAAAAACATAAATAATAAATGAATAAAAATTAATTATATTAATAAAAACGACTTATTGTTGTTATTAACATTTTCAATAAAACCAAGTGGGACCTTACTATATTTAATTTAATGAGCTTAGTTATTTCCCGTAAATTTGTCTTATTCAGGCTCTTCTCTCACGCCCCTCCCACAATCGACATTTGAGAGGCTTGATTGGAGGGAGGTGGGAGCTGTGACCACTCCGAAGCAGCAGGTGTTCTGGTTCATATTATTTAATTTTAATTTTTGATGTTTTTGTGAACGTGAACGCGATTCTGTAATTATTGTCGTTTTTATTTTTTTATTGTTTTAATTTATTTATTGTTTTTATTTATTTATTGTTTTTTTATTATTGTTTTTATTTTTTTATTGTTTTTATTTTTTTTATTTTTCTAAATTTTTTTATTGTTTTTATTTTTTTATTATTTTTATTTTTTTATTGTTTTTATTTATTGTTTTTATTTTTTTATTTTTTTTATTGTTTTTATTTTTTTATTGTTTTTATTTTATTATTTTTTTTTATTTTTTTATTGTTTTTATTAATTGTGTTTATTTTTTTATTTTTTTATTGTTTTTATTTTTTTTATTTTTTTTTTATTGTTTTTATTTATTGTTTTTAATTTTTTATTGTTTTTATTTTTATATATATTTTTTTTTTTTTTTATTTTTCTAAATTTTTTTATTGTTTTTATTAATTGTTTTTATTTTTTATTATTTTTATTTTTTTATTGTTTTTATTTTTTTTATTGTTTTTACTTATTGTTTTTATTTTTTTTATTTTTTTTATTGTTTTTATTTTTTTATTGTTTTTATTTTTTTATTTTTGTTATTTTTTTATTGTTTTTATTTATTGTGTTTATTTTTTTGTTTTTTTTATTGTTTTTATTTTTTTATTTTTTTTTATTGTTTTTGTTTATTGTTTTTAATTTTTTATTGTTTTTATTTTTTAATATTTTTTTTGTTTTTTTTTTTATTTAAAAAATTTTTTTTTGTTGTTTTTATTTTTTATTGTTTTTTTTTAATTTTTTCTATTGTTTTTATTTTTATTATTTTTTTAATTGTTTTTTTTATTGTTTTTTTTTATTTTTTATTGTTTTTTTTTTATTTTTTTAATTTTTTTGTTATTTATTTATTTTTTTTTTATTGTTTTTATTTTTTATTGTTTTTATTTTGTTATTGTTTTTATTTTTCATTGTTTTTTTTTATAGTTTTTATTTTTTTATTGTTTTTTTCGTATTGTTTTGTTTTATAGTTTTCATTTTTTTATTGTTTTTTTTGTTTTTATTTCTTAAGTTTTTTTTTTATTGTTTTTATTTTTTTATTGTTTTTATTATATTGTTATTTTTTCAGGGATCATGCGGGGCATGTTACGCTTTCAGTGTTGTGAGTATGTGCAAAAAAAATAATTAATTAATTTAATAAGTTCAATTGAAAAAATTCTATCATTTTGTCTAATATTTTTCTTCTATTCAGCATCGTTATTGGAAATTTTTCCAGTATTACTTTTAAAATACTAATCTCTCAATTAATTAATTCTTTTGAAATTAATTTTTTCTATTATTATTATTATTGTTTTTTTAAAAATTATTTGTCTTCAAAGGCAGGAGTGGTAGAAGGTTGTCACTTCAGAAAAACTAACAGCCTCGTCGAGCTCAGCGCTCAAGTTGTTGTTTTTAATTTTCATTTTAATATTATTGTTCTTATTATTTAATTGATAATCTTATTTTGATTATTAATTTTGAAATTAATTATTGTTATTCTTCTTCTTCGTCTCATTTCCGTTTTTTTTAATATAAATAATATTATTTCAATTGTTATTTACTCCACACAAAAATACTTCATAATTATCCCATAGAACATATTGGATTGCAACATTGGCAATTGTGAAGACGGGGGATCTCCCATCGTTGCATACCAGTGGCTTGACTATTACAATAAAAATAATAATAATCTTAAAAAAATGATCAAATATTTGCATAAAAACAATAATAATAATATTTAATATTATTCAGTATTTCAAGAATTAAATATAATCAGCTCAATAAGAATAGCACCCTCTTTTCTTAATTAATCATAAAAGTTTTAACCATTAAATTAAATTATAATTAAAAAATCAATAAAGTTATTTTTAAACCTCGGTAGATACGTCATTAACAATGGCATTGACTCTGATGCCAACTATCCTTACGAATTCAAAGTAGGAATCAGGATAACGAGATGCATATATTTATGATGCTATATTTAATACCAATGATCTATATTAAGAAATAAGTATTTGTTAGCTCTTGGATTTGATTTTGAATAATAATGATGAATCTATTAATGATTCTATATATACTAATGGATCCTATATTTAGCAATGGATCCTGTAATTAGTTATAGATTCTATATAGAGTTATAAATTCTATATAAAGTTGTGTATTCTATATATAGCTATATCTATTATAATGACGTATTTCCATTAATGATACTATAAATACTTATGACGTACTCCTGGACAGAAAGACTCGTGCAAGTACAACCGAAGCGCAGTAGTGGCCAGTATAAATAGTTTGTGTTTTTTTTGCATTTGTTTGTTGTTTAGGAACATGTTATGCTTTTTATACAACTTGATTTTCATGGAGTAATTTCAATTTATGAAAAACATATTTGTTGGTAAAAATTGAGTTAAAAATACAATCAAGAAAAAATAAATTGCAGTAAACCGAATATCCTAAGAGCATTATCATAAAACACAAAAATATTTTTCAGAGATCACCTATTTACGAAAAGTTTGAAAACAACAAAGAAATGAAATAATATTGACTACAATGATTTAGATATTGAGTGAATACCAGATCTGAGAGCTAATGTTTGAAAAATTACATAACATAGAAAATAAAAATTTTTGGAAGCTTAATGCCTGAAATTCAATTCCATTTTAAACAATTATAAGTCTACTTACAAATATTTCTTTAAAAAATTACCTCAAACCTCATTAAAGGAAAAATAATATATGACAATTAATATAGCTTTTCTTTTAAATAAATGTATGAATCCTCAATTGATGTTTTTAAAGTTTAATTGCTATACAAAACATACATACGAGGTCTCTGAAAAAATATATGACAATGTTCTTAGATGCCAAGCTTTAAGGCTTTTGCTATTTAATTTCTATGCTCATCTTAGTTAAATATCATATTTTATCTCGATACTTTTATTTTTCTTCTATTATTGGGGTGCAGCTTAACAAACTATAATTACTTCCAGTGTTTTACATGTAAGAAGATTTATGAAAAAATTAAGCTATGGAATAACTCTACGGAAATTTTTGAGTTAATAAGCGTAAGAAGATTACCAGAGGGAAGATTTATGAAAAAAACTTTATTTAGCTATACGATATAAAAATTACATAATAACGATTTTATCAATGATGATAAATAAGAATTAAAATCAAAATAACTCGATTTACAGGGTTTTTTTCAATAAAGCAATCAGAAGAAGATTTGAAGAAAGCCGTGACTTATTTAGGTACAGGCAAAGAACAATGTTATGTAAATTTATAAGTTGAAGCATAGTGATAACGATGAGGGTGTTGATGGTTTTGGGAGGATGATACGGATGTTAATAATGGCTATAATTTGAAGTAAAGGTAATTAAAGTATTTGTTAATTTGATGTACAATTATATTAAAGATAAAGTATCATATTGATGGTCATTTTTCATTTGAAAAATTGACTAAAAGGTCCTCTTTCCGTTGGCATTCACTCCAGTTTGAACTCCTTTCTCTTCTATTCTAATGGTGAAACTATTTATAGATAGATAGATAGATAGGTAGGTAGGTAGGTAGGTAGGTAGGTAGGTAGGTAGGTAGGTAGGTAGGTAGGTAGGTAGGTAGGTAGGTAGGTAGGTAGGTAGGTAGGTAGGTAGGTAGGTAGGTAGGTAGGTAGGTAGGTAGGTAGGTAGGTAGGTAGGTAGGTAGGTAGGTAGGTAGGTAGGTAGGTAGGTAGGTAGGTAGGTAGGTAGGTAGGTAGGTAGGTAGGTAGGTAGGTAGGTAGGTAGGTAGGTAGGTAGGTAGGTAGGTAGGTAGGTAGGTAGGTAGGTAGGTAGGTAGGTAGGTAGGTAGGTAGGTAGGTAGGTAGGTAGGTAGGTAGGTAGGTAGGTAGGTAGGTAGGTAGGTAGGTAGGTAGGTAGGTAGGTAGGTAGGTAGGTAGGTAGGTAGGTAGGTAGGTAGGTAGGTAGGTAGGTAGGTAGGTAGGTAGGTAGGTAGGTAGGTAGGTAGGTAGGTAGGTAGGTAGGTAGGTAGGTAGGTAGGTAGGTAGGTAGGTAGGTAGGTAGGTAGGTAGGTAGGTAGGTAGGTAGGTAGGTAGGTAGGTAGGTAGGTAGGTAGGTAGGTAGGTAGGTAGGTAGGTAGGTAGGTAGGTAGGTAGGTAGGTAGGTAGGTAGGTAGGTAGGTAGGTAGGTAGGTAGATAGATAGATAGATAGATAGATAGATAGATACTTCCACAGGGATATACAATGACGTGGCATGCACAGACACACTCAACCATGACGTAAATAATTTTTAAAAAGTTTTTCTGTTTTTTTGAAAACTATTTCAAATAATTTCATATCTTTTTCTCATTTAACTTAAACATTGTTATGACTATTCTACCATTATTCCAATAACTTCATACACGAAGTTCAAACAGATTTGTTCTATTCTCAGGTCTTACTAGTGGGTTTTGGCCAAAACGAAGCTGGTGTTAAATACTGGATTATCAAAAACAGGTGATTGACTGTTGCATTTGATTGGTGGAATCTATTTTTGTTTTTTTTTTCAATTATTCATATTGTTTTCATCTTTATAAACTTCTACATAAAACTGGCTAAAAAGGTTTTACTTGTTGAAAAGTTCGGCTAAATAAAAATTTTCTCTACGTGTTCTTATGAATCTTCATAATTTGAAGTTTTACTGGTAGAATCCGCAATTACATAACAAACCCAATCCTAATTAATTATCATAGCAGTGTATTTTTAGTTTAATTTTCATGTTGATTGTCTTATAGTTTAAATACAAGAAGGAAAATTTCATAAGCTATTTTAAATGTTTCAATGTAACTACATGAATAATATTGGATCATAAAATTTCAATATATAATATTATTTGTATTAGTATAAAAAATGAAAAAAATATTATTTTTATTTTTATCATTATTTGCATTATTGATTACAATTTTCAGCTGGGGAGAAAGCTGGGGCGAGGGAGGGTACATGTATTTAGCCAGAGATGCTGGCAACTTGTGTGGCATCAGCTCTTTTGCCCAAGGCGCCACTTGCTAATATAAATCATAATAATGATTCTCATAGTAATATTCATTTAAGTTTTTTAAAATATTGAGTCGTATTTTGCTTTTATTTAAATTGTTTGATTTAAGATTGAGAAAATTGATAACACTTATCACGCCTATGTTTTCAGTAGCTCTTTATTTGTCAAACTATGTCATTCTTTGATGACAAACGTCTGAGAGAATCTGTCATGATTTGCAGATTGTCAGGGCTCGATTCTGTTGAATATGATGCATTTGTAGCCACTAATCTTTGGTTTGATAATGATATGGTTCTATAGTTGAGCTTTTTTTTATATATAATTCTAATTGTATCAGTTCTCTTCCTTTTTTGCTTCTTGGACTGTCAACTCTTGCTGCATCTGCTTTAGGGTGATGAATCGTATGACAAGCTTATAGTAATAATATTTTGATGCCTGTTTTCCAAGTTCATTTAAATGTCAGTTTATAATATTGAAGTTGATACCGTTAATGATAAAGCTGAGTATTTTTTTAAAATTAGATTAATGACGAAATCTTTAATAAGACATTTTGAGAATATTATGTTTAAATACATTTTTTGAAATTATGATACTAAACATGGATCTATTTTTCTTTAATATAATGCTAAACATTAGAACTTTATTGTCCTTGGGCTGATCGAACGCTAATTTAATCCGGTGCTATTTCCAGATTTTGATCTAGATTGCTTTGTATCTGTTCTACATTTAACCATCGCTTTAGCAAATGGACCACTTTATTTAGAAGAAAGACCTTCCTTATTATGAGGTTGAAGAGAAATAAAATCAACATTAGAAAAATTGAAGTAGGACTCAAGCAATATTTTTGATTTAACTTTCAATATTAAATATTTTATAATTTCCAATAAGTGAAACTTTATTGTAAATCATGAAAACACGAAAATAATTGAGTTTTTTATTTTGACGAAGCTTTATGATCTTATCATAAATCATTAGTTGGTATTTAACTGAAAATTTTGTTCTTCTTTAAAGAAATTTTTTCTAAAACTCATTTAAAAATGTGAAATTAAAAATTATC
>OZ038320.1:31299738-31407238 GCA_964035795.1 Pterobdella sp. o SKG-2022
AAGCCAATTTTCTTTTTAGTAATGATGATGGCAGACCCAACTCCAATAAGTTTTCATTATAGCTCAGTACTTATTTTTTTAATTATATTTTTTTTGATTTTTTTTAATTTCAAAAACTTTATATTCATTCAATTTTTGCAAAAACCATTTTATTCAAAAATCATACGGCTAATAACAAAGTATGAATTGAAGTATAAATTAGCCTAAATTTAAGTAAATTACATCAAAAACTATTAACTAGAAAATACTAAGCCCTTTTATTTTAAGTAAAAAATCAAGTAGTTCAAGTGACCAATAATCAGACAAGAGGTCATCAGGCAATTATAGTCAGTTCAACAACGAACAGCTTAAAATGATTTTATATATTATTGAAAGCATTAGAAAATATTTATCTTTTTTTGATATTAATTTTTTTCTTTATTATTGCTATTTTTAAAATTTATTCATTTCTTTTTAAATATTTGAAATTATTCATTACTGAATGTTTATAGAATTTTTTTTATATTGTATTTATAGTTATTAGTCTATAAAACAATCTTACAGTAATTGGAATTGTTATCATTGTCAAATGCTTGCCACCCATTCATTCCAAAAATCACAAAATTTATTTCTGTAACTCTTCCACGTTTCGATCACCTCTCCTTCATATTGACCTCCAATGTATTCTTCATTAAGCACAAGGTATCTTTCTTCGGTTGAATACAAAGGCCATTTTGGGTATTTTATGTATGATTCGGTATCAGGATTCCTGTAGAAGAGGGTTGTTTTCGATAGGAATATAATACAAGAAGTAGTAAATATAGCGTTTATAATGGTTATCCTCGGTGAATGCTAGTCCAACATTTTTGAATTGGCGTTGAAGGCGGAAGATTTTGGGTGCCAATATAACTTTAAACATTTGTATTTTAATATCAGCTTAATTCACACTTTAAGTCAACAAATGAGGATTTTAATACACAATAAAAAAAAAATTATGCTAAACGGTTTAAATGTTTCTGTGAGATAGATAAGCTTAGAAAACTCATTGAAATTCCTAAAAATTGCTTTCGAATGTAATAAATTTTTGAAAATAAATCTCAAATTGCATAATATTATATATCAAATGTCGCATTAAATTTCAATTACCGCGCATATTTTCAAGCGTTTTTTTCGCCCAAAATAATGGTCAAGTGCTTTTTAAAAACATAAAAACCAATGCCTTTCAAAAGATGAAGTTTCATTATGGGTTTACTTCGTTATTTGAAATAAGTCAAGTGCTTCTACTGAACAGTGAATCAAACTTTTGTTTCTCAATTAAATATGAAAATAAAATGTATAAAAAAAGCTACATGCCGTTTATCATAACTTGAAACTCAGATTTTATAACTATATAAAATTTGGAAATAACTTAATTAAAAGTATCAATAAACTCACGAGATTTTGGCAAAACTGGACCAGGAGTGCATCATCTTTAGGCTTAAATTGCCCTGCGCTTCTGTGTAATTTTTCAATTCTTTGTACTTGATTACATATCCAAAAACGTAAAACAAGTCTATTGAATGAAACGATTTGAGTAATTTGAGTTCTGGCGGATGGCTGAAAGACTGCGTTAAGAGGTATGAGTATACATTTGGGTTTTTTTTTGAATATTCTGAAAGGAAGTTTTTTATTGGACAGATGAAGCCTGAATCAGTGGTGAGTTTTACAGCAGAAAAGAAATTTATAATGGTGTTACCAAAAGGAGGGTATTTACTGAAGATTTCAAATATTTTATGAGGAAAGACAAACGTCGGGTAGTATGCAGCAAGGGTGTATGCTTTAAATAATTCCAACCGGTAAACTTTATTTGTAAGCGTGGATTGTTCTAAATACGAACCAAATAACTCCCTTAAAAAGTATGAAGACTCTTCTCTATTGAAACCCATGATTAGTGGTTTTGGTAATGGCTTGGTGTCGTTTGCTAAAATGGTCAAAGGGTGTTCTGTAAGAAAGTGTCCGTCAATAGTTGGCACGAACCAATAAGGCAAAACCTGTGAGTGCAAATTTTGTTGTTCCAATATCTCATCGACGCTTTTATTTTTGAGACAACTTAAAACATCATAAGTCCAATAACATCCAAGTCTTCTTGCTAATAATTTGCCTCTTCTGAGAGCTTCATACTTTTCAACAAACGTGGCAGGCAAGTCATAACTTCCGCTTTGTAGGATGCCCTTGTGGAACAAGTTTTTACTCATATCAGACAACAAATGCAGGGCAACACTAGCAGCTCCAGCACTCTGGCCAGACAACGTTATTTCATTTGGATTTCCCCCAAACTTGCGAATATTTTTTCGAACCCATTGCAATGCTTTTACTTGGTCCAACAGACCCATGTTTCCTGCCACTTGTTCTGACTTCAAAAAGCCAAACGCCCCCAAGCGGTAGTTGATAGTAACAACGATTGTTTTAGTTTCCTTGGTAAAATATCTAGCATCAAGGTATTCCTCATTGGATGATCCTCCTGTGAAACCACCTCCATGCACCCACACCATCACTGGAGCTTTTGTATACTCTCCTAATTTCCCAGGTAAAAATACGTTCAAATACAAACAATCTTCGCTTGATTCAAAAACACCAGCAACCTCAATAGATTCAAATGAATAAGGACTTTGAGAACACGCCATGGGACTTTCTTTAGTCTCTTTAATTCCAGTCCATGGATCCAAATCTTGTGGTGGTTCAAACCTCAAATCTCCCACAGGAGGCTTGGCATATGGAATGCTCAAAAACATATCAAGAGTTTTTTTTTCTTCTGGAAACACACTGCTGACCCCTTGAATTCGACCAGCACTCAGCTTCACTGAGGGCCCGTCAACCCTGAACACACCATCCACGTCCCGGAAAGCTGAGGTCCAAGTGGCCAAGTACACTGTGGTAATAAAAGTGTTTCAAAAGTAATGCTAACGTTTTATAAAAGCTCATTTTATTTTTTATTTTGCTTATATTGCTAAAGTTTTATGATAAGGCTACACTTAGGAAATTATAGTTGTTTTTGCTTGACAAAATCGACTAAAATTCTTTGATAAATTGAAATAAAAATTGTTGATGATAGCTATTTATATTTATTTTTATAATATAATTGTTGAAAATATAATGAATCTTTCATAGAAAATAAAGAGTTTTCTAACCAATAAGAAGGAAGGATATCTGGGTTAAATCCATTGCTTTGCCTTTCATTCTGATATTGATATATCAAATGACACATTGAAAAAAATGAAAACTATCTTTATTAAGATTTAATTATTTCAATAACTTAAATTTTTCATAGTTGACGTATGATAAAGAAATCCCCTGTTGATGACATCATTCAAGTAGTGATAATTATTTTTCAGCAAATCGAAAAGCTTCGTGCATTAAAGTGTTTAAGCAAATTTTATTTGATTTCATATAAATCAAATTTATACCAAACACAATGCACAACAGGTGTTAACGTGAAATAGATTTTCAGTGTGTTTAGATTACAGGACTCTATCGATTGGGCTATATTAGTTGAGATATTGATGCTAGTACCATTAAATTAACCAATCAATGTAAATATACTGTTTAAATTCAAACTAGTTTCTACTTGATTTTGAGTGAAAATTATTTCAAAAATTAACAAATTGAAAACATGCTAAAACTATTCAAAATTGAAAAAACAGCTTGCTTAATACAATTATTAAAAATTCAATAAAAGAACATAAAAATGAAAACCAATCAAACCTACCTGAAATTTGAAAAAAATTGGTTAATAAAATAAACTAAATAAATTTTAATAAAAATAACCTAAAAAAATTCTTACATTAACTAAATGGTACAATCAATTTATACCAGCACAACGTTGTTGCAGGAGTAAGCCTCGTAAGACAAATCTTTACAACTGTCTGTCTGTTCCCCTTATATACCCTTCCAACAGAGCTTGTTCCTACTTGCAGTCGGTGTCACTAAATTCTATTATAAGAGGATTATATAGATAAAACATATATAGAAAACTCTCAATATGCATATAAAAAATAATACATATGAATAATTTTTTAGACATCGTATGTATATTTTGTGTAGCAATTAAAAAAGTTTGAATGATATATGAATAATATATGTATATATATATATTGAAGAGTCACAAAATTTGGTTTTTTTTCAAATATATAAATAAAAATATCCAACTTGAAAAAACACTCAATAATTTTGAGAAATTTTATCTAGAACAAAGTTTTTCTAAGACATATGTTGTAACCATTTAGGTAAGTAAGTGAATCGAACATTTGATCGAACCTATCTGGGGTTTCAGTTGCGCAATTGATTGGTTTTACAAAGCACTACTCCATTTAATCTCATTTGAAAAACACATGTTTTCAAAAAAGCTTCGTTCGAAATAAAATTGTTTTCAATGTTTCTTCAAATTGAATATCTCTTCAAGGCTCTCATTATGAACAAATACCTCTTAAACCAAATGGGTCTTTAATTTTTTAGAAACAAAGCTTTGAAAAGAGATAGGTCCATTCTAAGCTTGTAAACAGTGAATGTCTAAGTAATTATTTGTCTTACTTATTTTTAAACAAGGAACACTACTAGTATCATTTTGATTATTAATATTCTTATTTATAATTTTTCTCATCATTACTATTCTTATTGTTATTTTTATTTCTTTTATGATATTCCTATTCATATTTTTTCTATAAAAAATCAAAGGGTTGATGAAAAAGTACAGCAAAGTATGTTCACAGATGTTTCAAAACTCAGACTGTCCTCCCTTCCTAATGCGTGCTGAATAAAGTCATTCTAACAACAATAGGTTAATAATAAGGATAATAATAATAAAAACGATAATAATAACAATCATAATAATAATGATGATAATGATAACAATAATACTAAAATATTAGTAAAGATATTTCATGGACATTACTTCAATAATTATAAATTAATTCATTATTTTTTGTCATAATTAATTGCTTATCTTTTCAATTGATTTTTTTTCCGATTTACTTGATTCTTATATTTTTTACTAACTCTATTGATTTTCATTAAATTATTTGAATGATTTTTCGAAAAATGTTTTTCTATAAATAAATACCGTTGTTTATGCTCCATTATTTATAATAACCAACTTATCAAACAACAATTGTCATATCGTTTTGATATCTTTTTTGGTAGTAATTATAGTTATTTTTTATAATTATTTTATTCAGAATCATCATCATAAAAAATTGAAACTTTTTTTTATTGAGTTTTTTTCTCAAAATTATAAAGTCTTTTAATTTTTTTATATTTCAACTGATTGGTTTAATCTATAAATAGAATTTGAATTAATATGAAATTATAGGTGCTTTATTGGTATTATTTTTTGTTGTTCTTGTATCCAGTTTTTTAATTTTGTTGCCATTTTAGTTATTATTCTCAAATGACTCAAGTGTTTTCTCATAGATACTTGAATTTTCCATGCGTAAAATGTATTTATGGTAACAAAACACTAGTCTTAATAACAATAATGATAAAATTAATAACAAAAATGAGGATATCAATAATAAAATCTATATGAAAATAATTATAAAAATTAAAATTGAAATAACATTCATAAAAATAATAATAATAATAATAATAATAATAATAATAATAATAATAATAATAATAATAATAATAATAATAATTATTATTATTATTATTATTATTATTATTATCATTATTATTATTATTATTATTATTATTATTATTATTATTATTATTATTATTATTATTATTATTATTTTTATTATTATTGTAAAAAAACATGGAAACATCATAAGAAACACAAAGAAGCAAACGGATGATCAAGAAACAAACATTGCTCGGTTGCTTGGCAGTCATACTATATTTCAATCTAGTTTTAATAATAGTTATTACCTACTCTATAGTGTATTTTTTGAAAATATATTTTAAAAAGCTGTCCAAACGATGGGAGAAAGAGTTCAATAAAAACTTAACACTTTTTCTTGCCCAATAGTTAGCTAGCGTCACTAGTTGACTAGTTTATTGTACTGTCTCTAAATCAGATGAACTGATTCTAAATAAAATTTAGTGCCACTAACTTTTTGATTCATACTTGAAACACTTGAGTTAAGAAGGTTTCGTTCATTGGGTATTTTAAGAGTTGGCAAAAAAGAGCGTCATTACCGGATTGTTGAAACTTTCAAATGCTTGTGCTTAATTATGGGCACAAAAATTTCATCTTTGTTACGTCCTTTTAATGTATAAAATATAGCACAAAGAAATATGATATCAAATCTATTAATTTTATTTGATAAAATTTTAACAAATATTTATAATGTGCACTAGACAGTTAATAGTAAAAAGCAAAATATCTGGAAGTTTAATGAAAATCGAAGCTGGTATGCTTGATAACGTGGATTTAATTTAAGCTTATGAGTTAATAAAAGTGTTTGATTTAAACCTTTCAGTAACAAAATATACTAAATTCATAAAACTCTTACATTATTAGGCACAAGAGTAATTAACACATTAAATCATAGGCTGATTGATATTCAAGATATCAAAAGTAACAAAAAATTAACATTCAAAACATCAGAATATCAAAAACTCTTAATGGAGTGTGAGGTTTTTGTTTCTTTTTTAATGTTCTGCAAGCTTTTCAACATTTAGCTATTTAGTTAAAAGTAGAAAGAACCGCCTGTTAATAATTTCAAATTTCATGGAACATTTTCTTGAAAACACTTTAGTTTATTTAAATTGTTCAAAAGTTTCAGTGAAATGGCCTCATGAAGTGCTTGCTTATATGAGGCTTAAAGCGTTAATGCGACTCAAGTGTTGGTTGTGATGCACCTGATTAAGGTGGTGACATACTCCTATGTTTTTAATTAGGCCTAACAAAGCTTTGTTTTTTTAGTAATTTTGCAGATTTCAGTGATTAAGAAAAAATTTTCTTCGAATATGAAAAACTAATAGATTTTGGAGATTTGATTTGCGAAATGAGAATTTTGGTTTCTGATTAAGTTTTTGACACAAATGAAAATTGTTGCTGTGGTTTATTGCATTAAAAGCGCCTTTTTGTTTACTTAGATTTATACAGATTTGCAAAAAATTAAGGTTATCATGTTAATTTTTCATAAATACAAACATTCGAATGAGTCATGAAAAAAACTCAGTTCAGCTTCTAAGTATACCACAAGAAAGAGCTTTTCGTCGTATTTGCCGTATTTCAGACGTGAAAAAGTGCTTTTAACAAACCTCGCCTACTGCACATTTTGTGTAATTTGGTTTGAAGACAAGTTGAAAAATGGGCAAACAGAGGTTTATTTTGGATTGTTCTGCTGTGTGGTAGTACCACTACCAAAATTCTGGATACTTACAAAAGTCTTGCCTAAAACGACAATCAAATGGGTTTTTGGTGCTGTATGAGGGAATTAGCATTGAGGTGAAAACACGCTTATCATATTTGAGTTGGAAACAAGATTACAAAATCTATATTTTCACGCTACTAGACTGCTCACTGCCATCTGTGGAAAGTGCAGAGTAAACTGGTTGAAAGGGGTAAATTTTCATTAAAAGGTTTACCAGCTATTTATTTTAAATAAAAACCAAAAGTTTGGATTTTTAATAGTGCAAAATCTCTCTTAAAACGTGTGAATTCATAAATAAAAATGTTTTAGCAATAAGAAAATTATGTTGACCATTTGATCGCCCCTATATGGGGTTTCGATTGCGCATATGATTGGTTCCACAGAACTAATCCAGGTGGACTACTAATTTTCGGCCCAAACGGGATCGAGCCCGGTATTTTTAGAAAATTAGTCTAATGCTTAACCACTGAATTATAGGGGCCGACAGCTTAAAAAAACATGTCAAAAAAGGTCATTCGATCAACTATTTCCACTAAAAAGCCCTAAAAACAAGGTAGTTGATAGAAATTTCGTCCCATGAAACCATTACCTTGCAGTTGTTTTTTTTTTAATTTAGAAATGGCAGATTTTTTAGTAGATTTTCCTTAAATGAATCGAATTTCAACAATTAAGAAATTCAAACACGCAATTTTTGGATAAAAATAAGGGTTGTCTTATATCAATTTCGCACGCTGTAACATCAAAGTAGAATAAAACCTTCAATAAATGAAGACGCATAAAAGAAATCGAAACCCCAATAGGTCACTAACGAGACAGATACTCTAGTTAAATCAGTTTTTGAAAAATGTTCAAATATGATTTTTTTTATTGAAATAATCATTTTGAATTTCATTTAAAAAAAAAAATGTTTGATTTGGGACAAAAAATGCGGACTACACGATTTGAACCTTTGTACCTGATGCTAAACATTTTAACCCTCAGTGTTTTAATGATTTAGCCTATGAATTTCAAACTCCACTTTTATTTTTGTCCTATCGATCGACGTATTCGCTTTTTAAATGCTTTTACTTTAAAAAAAATTATTCAAAATAGTTAATTTGATGTCCGATTTTCATGCGGATTGGTAAAGCTTTTATAATGAAAATTAAATTTTCGATTAATTTTTAATGAAACTGAAAATTGTTGTTGTGGTTTATTGCATTAAAGGTGCCTAGAAGTTATTTACAAGAGGGTCTTGTATTGGAAGTCGATGGTCTTGATGTGTTGCACCAACCTGTATTGGCATGAGAGTGTGTATGAGGCGGGTCTCAATACATTAGTATCAATACACTCACCAGTCTTTGACGTAGTGGCAGTTGCTCTCAGTGGCGGGAGTGTGCACTTCAGCCAACTTTCCTTCGAATTCGTGGTGCAGATCCAGATGAGCATTATAGTTCACGTAGTTAGCGGTCTTCATTTCTTTCTGACATAATAAAAATTTGTGGTTATTTATAGGTCTTACTTTTTGTGATATTGCTCACTGACATAAACATCTAAAAATGCTAATAATTTAAAAAGTCCATGGTACCTCTTCGTATCTGAAATGTTCGTCAATAAGCTTTTGCAATTCTTTCAATTTGTCACCATCCTCACGGTGGTCGCAAACTTCCCTTATGGCGTCGAACAAGCCCTTATGTTCTTGGTCCAATTGTTCGTACTGTGTGTCAATTGTGATTTATTTATTGAATGACAAAGGAAGAAAAGTTTGCCAGGTTCACTTACACCCACGACGAAAGATTCGTCCCAGACGAAGGGTTCAGGGATGTCGAAAGCCATGGCGGCAATGGCGACGAAGGCGATGAATGCAATTGTGGTTTTCATTGTTGAATTTCAAGTCTGTTGAGAACTCAATGAATCTTCCATCAAGCACGCGTCTTATATACACCATCGTGTGGGTCAAAGTTCAGACTGAAAAATTTATAAAGTTTAACGTGGATTTGAATCTATCTTTCTATCGGTTTTTTTGTTTATAGCGTCATCTTGAAAATTTGGGATCAAATCTCAATATATATATATATATATATATATATATATATATATAGATATATATAGAATATATTGATGGTAAGAATATGAGGAGTCAATGCTAAAATTAATGATCAAATAATTCAAAAAATCTCAGTGAAAAAATAAATTAAAATTGAAATGCCTTCTGAGACAAATATAAAATTGTTTCATTGAAATATCGAATTTACAAAAACCTGTTTGTATATAAGAATACAATATATTTAACCTTTTAGAGACATCTTAAGCAGTATCAAAAATCATTAACGTCGAAATATAGAAGAAAATTTTCAGTACGTTTATGAGAAAAAAAAAACTGGAATTTTCTGTGAGTATAGCCTTACTATAATACTTTACCAAAAAAAGAAAATTTTGCTAATTAGATGCTTTCATAAATTCTTCGATGGAGACCTAGGTTTTGATAGGGGCAAGCTGAGAAAACAGCTTGTTTGGGGTCTTTTCAGTAAAACAAGAATAAATTAGAGCACATTTTGTTCCTTGTTTTTTTTTTTATTTTCAATCTAAATTTCGACCACTAGTAGGCCTCTTTTCTCGGTCATTTCTATGTTTTTCCCGACTTATCAAAACTGGTAAATTTTAGAATAAAGGCGAAAGCAATGTTCCAATCAGCATTAATATTATAAATTTATATAATTAAAATGTTTTATAAGTTTATTAAGCATCAATGAGTTTAGAATATGCTATCGGTAGTTATAACGATTTCCTCAGTTTATACTGACGGTTCAGAAAGTTGAGAGACGATAACGTTTGTGTTTTCTTAAATTTATACAGATTTGCAAAAAATTAAGGTTATCATGTTAATTTTTCATAAATACAAACATTCGAATGAGTCATGAAAAAAACTCAGTTCAGCTTCTAAGTATACCACAAGAAAGAGCTTTTCGTCGTATTTGCCGTATTTCAGACGTGAAAAAGTGCTTTTAACAAACCTCGCCTACTGCACATTTTGTGTAATTTGGTTTGAAGACAAGTTGAAAAATGGGCAAACAGAGGTTTATTTTGGATTGTTCTGCTGTGTGGTAGTACCACTTACAAAAGTCTTGCCTAAAACGACAATCAAATGGGTTTTTGGTGCTGTATGAGGGAATTAGCATTGAGGTGAAAACACGCTTATCATATTTGAGTTGGAAACAAGATTACAAAATCTATATTTTCACGCTACTAGACTGCTCACTGCCATCTGTGGAAAGTGCAGAGTAAACTGGTTGAAAGGGGTAAATTTTCATTAAAAGGTTTACCAGCTTTTTATTTTAAATAAAAACCAAAAGTTTGGATTTTTAATAGTGCAAAATCTCTCTTAAAACGTGTGAATTCATAAATAAAAATGTTTTAGCAATAAGAAAATTATGTTGACCATTTGATCGCCCCTATATGGGGTTTCGATTGCGCATATGATTGGTTCCACAGAACTAATCCAGGTGGACTACTAATTTTTGGCCCAAACGGGATCGAGCCCGGTATTTTTAGAAAATTAGTCTAATGCTTAACCACTGAATTATAGGGGCCGACAGCTTAAAAAAACATGTCAAAAAAGGTCATTCGATCAACTATTTCCACTAAAAAGCCCTAAAAACAAGGTAGTTGATAGAAATTTCGTCCCATGAAACCATTACCTTGCAGTTGTTTTTTTTTTAATTTAGAAATGGCAGATTTTTTAGTAGATTTTCCTTAAATGAATCGAATTTCAACAATTAAGAAATTCAAACACGCAATTTTTGGATAAAAATAAGGGTTGTCTTATATCAATTTCGCACGCTGTAACATCAAAGTAGAATAAAACCTTCAATAAATGAAGACGCATAAAAGAAATCGAAACCCCAATAGGTCACTAACGAGACAGATACTCTACTTAAATCAGTTTTTGAAAAATGTTCAAATATGATTTTTTTTATTGAAATAATCATTTTGAATTTCATTTAAAAAAAAAAATGTTTGATTTGGGACAAAAAATGCGGACTACACGATTTGAACCTTTGTACCTGATGCTAAACATTTTAACCCTCAGTGTTTTAATGATTTAGCCTATGAATTTCAAACTCCACTTTTATTTTTGTCCTATCGATCGACGTATTCGCTTTTTAAATGCTTTTACTTTAAAAAAAATTATTCAAAATAGTTAATTTGATGTCCGATTTTCATGCGGATTGGTAAAGCTTTTATAATGAAAATTAAATTTTCGATTAATTTTTAATGAAACTGAAAATTGTTGTTGTGGTTTATTGCATTAAAGGTGCCTAGAAGTTATTTACAAAAGGGTCTTGTATTGGAAGTCGATGGTCTTGATGTGTTGCACCAACCTGTATTGGCATGAGAGTGTGTATGAGGCGGGTCTCAATACATTAGTATCAATACACTCACCAGTCTTTGACGTAGTGGCAGTTGCTCTCAGTGGCGGGAGTGTGCACTTCAGCCAACTTTCCTTCGAATTCGTGGTGCAGATCCAGATGAGCATTATAGTTCACGTAGTTAGCGGTCTTCATTTCTTTCTGACATAATAAAAATTTGTGGTTATTTATAGGTCTTACTTTTTGTGATATTGCTCACTGACATAAACATCTAAAAATGCTAATAATTTAAAAAGTCCATGGTACCTCTTCGTATCTGAAATGTTCGTCAATAAGCTTTTGCAATTCTTTCAATTTGTCACCATCCTCACGGTGGTCGCAAACTTCCCTTATGGCGTCGAACAAGCCCTTATGTTCTTGGTCCAATTGTTCGTACTGTGTGTCAATTGTGATTTATTTATTGAATGACAAAGGAAGAAAAGTTTGCCAGGTTCACTTACACCCACGACGAAAGATTCGTCCCAGACGAAGGGTTCAGGGATGTCGAAAGCCATGGCGGCAATGGCGACGAAGGCGATGAATGCAATTGTGGTTTTCATTGTTGAATTTCAAGTCTGTTGAGAACTCAATGAATCTTCCATCAAGCACGCGTCTTATATACACCATCGTGTGGGTCAAAGTTCAGACTGAAAAATTTATAAAGTTTAACGTGGATTTGAATCTATCTTTCTATCGGTTTTTTTGTTTATAGCGTCATCTTGAAAATTTGGGATCAAATCTCAATATATATATATATATATATATATATATATATATATAGATATATATAGAATATATTGATGGTAAGAATATGAGGAGTCAATGCTAAAATTAATGATCAAATAATTCAAAAAATCTCAGTGAAAAAATAAATTAAAATTGAAATGCCTTCTGAGACAAATATAAAATTGTTTCATTGAAATATCGAATTTACAAAAACCTGTTTGTATATAAGAATACAATATATTTAACCTTTTAGAGACATCTTAAGCAGTATCAAAAATCATTAACGTCGAAATATAGAAGAAAATTTTCAGTACGTTTATGAGAAAAAAAAAACTGGAATTTTCTGTGAGTATAGCCTTACTATAATACTTTACCAAAAAAAGAAAATTTTGCTAATTAGATGCTTTCATAAATTCTTCGATGGAGACCTAGGTTTTGATAGGGGCAAGCTGAGAAAACAGCTTGTTTGGGGTCTTTTCAGTAAAACAAGAATAAATTAGAGCACATTTTGTTCCTTGTTTTTTTTTTTATTTTCAATCTAAATTTCGACCACTAGTAGGCCTCTTTTCTCGGTCATTTCTATGTTTTTCCCGACTTATCAAAACTGGTAAATTTTAGAATAAAGGCGAAAGCAATGTTCCAATCAGCATTAATATTATAAATTTATATAATTAAAATGTTTTATAAGTTTATTAAGCATCAATGAGTTTAGAATATGCTATCGGTAGTTATAACGATTTCCTCAGTTTATACTGACGGTTCAGAAAGTTGAGAGACGATAACGTTTGTGTTTTCTTAAATTTATACAGATTTGCAAAAAATTAAGGTTATCATGTTAATTTTTCATAAATACAAACATTCGAATGAGTCATGAAAAAAACTCAGTTCAGCTTCTAAGTATACCACAAGAAAGAGCTTTTCGTCGTATTTGCCGTATTTCAGACGTGAAAAAGTGCTTTTAACAAACCTCGCCTACTGCACATTTTGTGTAATTTGGTTTGAAGACAAGTTGAAAAATGGGCAAACAGAGGTTTATTTTGGATTGTTCTGCTGTGTGGTAGTACCACTACCAAAATTCTGGATACTTACAAAAGTCTTGCCTAAAACGACAATCAAATGGGTTTTTGGTGCTGTATGAGGGAATTAGCATTGAGGTGAAAACACGCTTATCATATTTGAGTTGGAAACAAGATTACAAAATCTATATTTTCACGCTACTAGACTGCTCACTGCCATCTGTGGAAAGTGCAGAGTAAACTGGTTGAAAGGGGTAAATTTTCATTAAAAGGTTTACCAGCTTTTTATTTTAAATAAAAACCAAAAGTTTGGATTTTTAATAGTGCAAAATCTCTCTTAAAACGTGTGAATTCATAAATAAAAATGTTTTAGCAATAAGAAAATTATGTTGACCATTTGATCGCCCCTATATGGGGTTTCGATTGCGCATATGATTGGTTCCACAGAACTAATCCAGGTGGACTACTAATTTTTGGCCCAAACGGGATCGAGCCCGGTATTTTTAGAAAATTAGTCTAATGCTTAACCACTGAATTATAGGGGCCGACAGCTTAAAAAAACATGTCAAAAAAGGTCATTCGATCAACTATTTCCACTAAAAAGCCCTAAAAACAAGGTAGTTGATAGAAATTTCGTCCCATGAAACCATTACCTTGCAGTTGTTTTTTTTTTAATTTAGAAATGGCAGATTTTTTAGTAGATTTTCCTTAAATGAATCGAATTTCAACAATTAAGAAATTCAAACACGCAATTTTTGGATAAAAATAAGGGTTGTCTTATATCAATTTCGCACGCTGTAACATCAAAGTAGAATAAAACCTTCAATAAATGAAGACGCATAAAAGAAATCGAAACCCCAATAGGTCACTAACGAGACAGATACTCTACTTAAATCAGTTTTTGAAAAATGTTCAAATATGATTTTTTTTATTGAAATAATCATTTTGAATTTCATTTAAAAAAAAAAATGTTTGATTTGGGACAAAAAATGCGGACTACACGATTTGAACCTTTGTACCTGATGCTAAACATTTTAACCCTCAGTGTTTTAATGATTTAGCCTATGAATTTCAAACTCCACTTTTATTTTTGTCCTATCGATCGACGTATTCGCTTTTTAAATGCTTTTACTTTAAAAAAAATTATTCAAAATAGTTAATTTGATGTCCGATTTTCATGCGGATTGGTAAAGCTTTTATAATGAAAATTAAATTTTCGATTAATTTTTAATGAAACTGAAAATTGTTGTTGTGGTTTATTGCATTAAAGGTGCCTAGAAGTTATTTACAAAAGGGTCTTGTATTGGAAGTCGATGGTCTTGATGTGTTGCACCAACCTGTATTGGCATGAGAGTGTGTATGAGGCGGGTCTCAATACATTAGTATCAATACACTCACCAGTCTTTGACGTAGTGGCAGTTGCTCTCAGTGGCGGGAGTGTGCACTTCAGCCAACTTTCCTTCGAATTCGTGGTGCAGATCCAGATGAGCATTATAGTTCACGTAGTTAGCGGTCTTCATTTCTTTCTGACATAATAAAAATTTGTGGTTATTTATAGGTCTTACTTTTTGTGATATTGCTCACTGACATAAACATCTAAAAATGCTAATAATTTAAAAAGTCCATGGTACCTCTTCGTATCTGAAATGTTCGTCAATAAGCTTTTGCAATTCTTTCAATTTGTCACCATCCTCACGGTGGTCGCAAACTTCCCTTATGGCGTCGAACAAGCCCTTATGTTCTTGGTCCAATTGTTCGTACTGTGTGTCAATTGTGATTTATTTATTGAATGACAAAGGAAGAAAAGTTTGCCAGGTTCACTTACACCCACGACGAAAGATTCGTCCCAGACGAAGGGTTCAGGGATGTCGAAAGCCATGGCGGCAATGGCGACGAAGGCGATGAATGCAATTGTGGTTTTCATTGTTGAATTTCAAGTCTGTTGAGAACTCAATGAATCTTCCATCAAGCACGCGTCTTATATACACCATCGTGTGGGTCAAAGTTCAGACTGAAAAATTTATAAAGTTTAACGTGGATTTGAATCTATCTTTCTATCGGTTTTTTTGTTTATAGCGTCATCTTGAAAATTTGGGATCAAATCTCAATATATATATATATATATATATATATATATATATATAGATATATATAGAATATATTGATGGTAAGAATATGAGGAGTCAATGCTAAAATTAATGATCAAATAATTCAAAAAATCTCAGTGAAAAAATAAATTAAAATTGAAATGCCTTCTGAGACAAATATAAAATTGTTTCATTGAAATATCGAATTTACAAAAACCTGTTTGTATATAAGAATACAATATATTTAACCTTTTAGAGACATCTTAAGCAGTATCAAAAATCATTAACGTCGAAATATAGAAGAAAATTTTCAGTACGTTTATGAGAAAAAAAAAACTGGAATTTTCTGTGAGTATAGCCTTACTATAATACTTTACCAAAAAAAGAAAATTTTGCTAATTAGATGCTTTCATAAATTCTTCGATGGAGACCTAGGTTTTGATAGGGGCAAGCTGAGAAAACAGCTTGTTTGGGGTCTTTTCAGTAAAACAAGAATAAATTAGAGCACATTTTGTTCCTTGTTTTTTTTTTTATTTTCAATCTAAATTTCGACCACTAGTAGGCCTCTTTTCTCGGTCATTTCTATGTTTTTCCCGACTTATCAAAACTGGTAAATTTTAGAATAAAGGCGAAAGCAATGTTCCAATCAGCATTAATATTATAAATTTATATAATTAAAATGTTTTATAAGTTTATTAAGCATCAATGAGTTTAGAATATGCTATCGGTAGTTATAACGATTTCCTCAGTTTATACTGACGGTTCAGAAAGTTGAGAGACGATAACGTTTGTGTTTTCTTAAATTTATACAGATTTGCAAAAAATTAAGGTTATCATGTTAATTTTTCATAAATACAAACATTCGAATGAGTCATGAAAAAAACTCAGTTCAGCTTCTAAGTATACCACAAGAAAGAGCTTTTCGTCGTATTTGCCGTATTTCAGACGTGAAAAAGTGCTTTTAACAAACCTCGCCTACTGCACATTTTGTGTAATTTGGTTTGAAGACAAGTTGAAAAATGGGCAAACAGAGGTTTATTTTGGATTGTTCTGCTGTGTGGTAGTACCACTACCAAAATTCTGGATACTTACAAAAGTCTTGCCTAAAACGACAATCAAATGGGTTTTTGGTGCTGTATGAGGGAATTAGCATTGAGGTGAAAACACGCTTATCATATTTGAGTTGGAAACAAGATTACAAAATCTATATTTTCACGCTACTAGACTGCTCACTGCCATCTGTGGAAAGTGCAGAGTAAACTGGTTGAAAGGGGTAAATTTTCATTAAAAGGTTTACCAGCTATTTATTTTAAATAAAAACCAAAAGTTTGGATTTTTAATAGTGCAAAATCTCTCTTAAAACGTGTGAATTCATAAATAAAAATGTTTTAGCAATAAGAAAATTATGTTGACCATTTGATCGCCCCTATATGGGGTTTCGATTGCGCATATGATTGGTTCCACAGAACTAATCCAGGTGGACTACTAATTTTTGGCCCAAACGGGATCGAGCCCGGTATTTTTAGAAAATTAGTCTAATGCTTAACCACTGAATTATAGGGGCCGACAGCTTAAAAAAACATGTCAAAAAAGGTCATTCGATCAACTATTTCCACTAAAAAGCCCTAAAAACAAGGTAGTTGATAGAAATTTCGTCCCATGAAACCATTACCTTGCAGTTGTTTTTTTTTTAATTTAGAAATGGCAGATTTTTTAGTAGATTTTCCTTAAATGAATCGAATTTCAACAATTAAGAAATTCAAACACGCAATTTTTGGATAAAAATAAGGGTTGTCTTATATCAATTTCGCACGCTGTAACATCAAAGTAGAATAAAACCTTCAATAAATGAAGACGCATAAAAGAAATCGAAACCCCAATAGGTCACTAACGAGACAGATACTCTAGTTAAATCAGTTTTTGAAAAATGTTCAAATATGATTTTTTTTATTGAAATAATCATTTTGAATTTCATTTAAAAAAAAAAATGTTTGATTTGGGACAAAAAATGCGGACTACACGATTTGAACCTTTGTACCTGATGCTAAACATTTTAACCCTCAGTGTTTTAATGATTTAGCCTATGAATTTCAAACTCCACTTTTATTTTTGTCCTATCGATCGACGTATTCGCTTTTTAAATGCTTTTACTTTAAAAAAAATTATTCAAAATAGTTAATTTGATGTCCGATTTTCATGCGGATTGGTAAAGCTTTTATAATGAAAATTAAATTTTCGATTAATTTTTAATGAAACTGAAAATTGTTGTTGTGGTTTATTGCATTAAAGGTGCCTAGAAGTTATTTACAAGAGGGTCTTGTATTGGAAGTCGATGGTCTTGATGTGTTGCACCAACCTGTATTGGCATGAGAGTGTGTATGAGGCGGGTCTCAATACATTAGTATCAATACACTCACCAGTCTTTGACGTAGTGGCAGTTGCTCTCAGTGGCGGGAGTGTGCACTTCAGCCAACTTTCCTTCGAATTCGTGGTGCAGATCCAGATGAGCATTATAGTTCACGTAGTTAGCGGTCTTCATTTCTTTCTGACATAATAAAAATTTGTGGTTATTTATAGGTCTTACTTTTTGTGATATTGCTCACTGACATAAACATCTAAAAATGCTAATAATTTAAAAAGTCCATGGTACCTCTTCGTATCTGAAATGTTCGTCAATAAGCTTTTGCAATTCTTTCAATTTGTCACCATCCTCACGGTGGTCGCAAACTTCCCTTATGGCGTCGAACAAGCCCTTATGTTCTTGGTCCAATTGTTCGTACTGTGTGTCAATTGTGATTTATTTATTGAATGACAAAGGAAGAAAAGTTTGCCAGGTTCACTTACACCCACGACGAAAGATTCGTCCCAGACGAAGGGTTCAGGGATGTCGAAAGCCATGGCGGCAATGGCGACGAAGGCGATGAATGCAATTGTGGTTTTCATTGTTGAATTTCAAGTCTGTTGAGAACTCAATGAATCTTCCATCAAGCACGCGTCTTATATACACCATCGTGTGGGTCAAAGTTCAGACTGAAAAATTTATAAAGTTTAACGTGGATTTGAATCTATCTTTCTATCGGTTTTTTTGTTTATAGCGTCATCTTGAAAATTTGGGATCAAATCTCAATATATATATATATATATATATATATATATATATATAGATATATATAGAATATATTGATGGTAAGAATATGAGGAGTCAATGCTAAAATTAATGATCAAATAATTCAAAAAATCTCAGTGAAAAAATAAATTAAAATTGAAATGCCTTCTGAGACAAATATAAAATTGTTTCATTGAAATATCGAATTTACAAAAACCTGTTTGTATATAAGAATACAATATATTTAACCTTTTAGAGACATCTTAAGCAGTATCAAAAATCATTAACGTCGAAATATAGAAGAAAATTTTCAGTACGTTTATGAGAAAAAAAAAACTGGAATTTTCTGTGAGTATAGCCTTACTATAATACTTTACCAAAAAAAGAAAATTTTGCTAATTAGATGCTTTCATAAATTCTTCGATGGAGACCTAGGTTTTGATAGGGGCAAGCTGAGAAAACAGCTTGTTTGGGGTCTTTTCAGTAAAACAAGAATAAATTAGAGCACATTTTGTTCCTTGTTTTTTTTTTTATTTTCAATCTAAATTTCGACCACTAGTAGGCCTCTTTTCTCGGTCATTTCTATGTTTTTCCCGACTTATCAAAACTGGTAAATTTTAGAATAAAGGCGAAAGCAATGTTCCAATCAGCATTAATATTATAAATTTATATAATTAAAATGTTTTATAAGTTTATTAAGCATCAATGAGTTTAGAATATGCTATCGGTAGTTATAACGATTTCCTCAGTTTATACTGACGGTTCAGAAAGTTGAGAGACGATAACGTTTGTGTTTTCTTAAATTTATACAGATTTGCAAAAAATTAAGGTTATCATGTTAATTTTTCATAAATACAAACATTCGAATGAGTCATGAAAAAAACTCAGTTCAGCTTCTAAGTATACCACAAGAAAGAGCTTTTCGTCGTATTTGCCGTATTTCAGACGTGAAAAAGTGCTTTTAACAAACCTCGCCTACTGCACATTTTGTGTAATTTGGTTTGAAGACAAGTTGAAAAATGGGCAAACAGAGGTTTATTTTGGATTGTTCTGCTGTGTGGTAGTACCACTACCAAAATTCTGGATACTTACAAAAGTCTTGCCTAAAACGACAATCAAATGGGTTTTTGGTGCTGTATGAGGGAATTAGCATTGAGGTGAAAACACGCTTATCATATTTGAGTTGGAAACAAGATTACAAAATCTATATTTTCACGCTACTAGACTGCTCACTGCCATCTGTGGAAAGTGCAGAGTAAACTGGTTGAAAGGGGTAAATTTTCATTAAAAGGTTTACCAGCTATTTATTTTAAATAAAAACCAAAAGTTTGGATTTTTAATAGTGCAAAATCTCTCTTAAAACGTGTGAATTCATAAATAAAAATGTTTTAGCAATAAGAAAATTATGTTGACCATTTGATCGCCCCTATATGGGGTTTCGATTGCGCATATGATTGGTTCCACAGAACTAATCCAGGTGGACTACTAATTTTTGGCCCAAACGGGATCGAGCCCGGTATTTTTAGAAAATTAGTCTAATGCTTAACCACTGAATTATAGGGGCCGACAGCTTAAAAAAACATGTCAAAAAAGGTCATTCGATCAACTATTTCCACTAAAAAGCCCTAAAAACAAGGTAGTTGATAGAAATTTCGTCCCATGAAACCATTACCTTGCAGTTGTTTTTTTTTTAATTTAGAAATGGCAGATTTTTTAGTAGATTTTCCTTAAATGAATCGAATTTCAACAATTAAGAAATTCAAACACGCAATTTTTGGATAAAAATAAGGGTTGTCTTATATCAATTTCGCACGCTGTAACATCAAAGTAGAATAAAACCTTCAATAAATGAAGACGCATAAAAGAAATCGAAACCCCAATAGGTCACTAACGAGACAGATACTCTAGTTAAATCAGTTTTTGAAAAATGTTCAAATATGATTTTTTTTATTGAAATAATCATTTTGAATTTCATTTAAAAAAAAAAATGTTTGATTTGGGACAAAAAATGCGGACTACACGATTTGAACCTTTGTACCTGATGCTAAACATTTTAACCCTCAGTGTTTTAATGATTTAGCCTATGAATTTCAAACTCCACTTTTATTTTTGTCCTATCGATCGACGTATTCGCTTTTTAAATGCTTTTACTTTAAAAAAAATTATTCAAAATAGTTAATTTGATGTCCGATTTTCATGCGGATTGGTAAAGCTTTTATAATGAAAATTAAATTTTCGATTAATTTTTAATGAAACTGAAAATTGTTGTTGTGGTTTATTGCATTAAAGGTGCCTAGAAGTTATTTACAAAAGGGTCTTGTATTGGAAGTCGATGGTCTTGATGTGTTGCACCAACCTGTATTGGCATGAGAGTGTGTATGAGGCGGGTCTCAATACATTAGTATCAATACACTCACCAGTCTTTGACGTAGTGGCAGTTGCTCTCAGTGGCGGGAGTGTGCACTTCAGCCAACTTTCCTTCGAATTCGTGGTGCAGATCCAGATGAGCATTATAGTTCACGTAGTTAGCGGTCTTCATTTCTTTCTGACATAATAAAAATTTGTGGTTATTTATAGGTCTTACTTTTTGTGATATTGCTCACTGACATAAACATCTAAAAATGCTAATAATTTAAAAAGTCCATGGTACCTCTTCGTATCTGAAATGTTCGTCAATAAGCTTTTGCAATTCTTTCAATTTGTCACCATCCTCACGGTGGTCGCAAACTTCCCTTATGGCGTCGAACAAGCCCTTATGTTCTTGGTCCAATTGTTCGTACTGTGTGTCAATTGTGATTTATTTATTGAATGACAAAGGAAGAAAAGTTTGCCAGGTTCACTTACACCCACGACGAAAGATTCGTCCCAGACGAAGGGTTCAGGGATGTCGAAAGCCATGGCGGCAATGGCGACGAAGGCGATGAATGCAATTGTGGTTTTCATTGTTGAATTTCAAGTCTGTTGAGAACTCAATGAATCTTCCATCAAGCACGCGTCTTATATACACCATCGTGTGGGTCAAAGTTCAGACTGAAAAATTTATAAAGTTTAACGTGGATTTGAATCTATCTTTCTATCGGTTTTTTTGTTTATAGCGTCATCTTGAAAATTTGGGATCAAATCTCAATATATATATATATATATATATATATATATATATAGATATATATAGAATATATTGATGGTAAGAATATGAGGAGTCAATGCTAAAATTAATGATCAAATAATTCAAAAAATCTCAGTGAAAAAATAAATTAAAATTGAAATGCCTTCTGAGACAAATATAAAATTGTTTCATTGAAATATCGAATTTACAAAAACCTGTTTGTATATAAGAATACAATATATTTAACCTTTTAGAGACATCTTAAGCAGTATCAAAAATCATTAACGTCGAAATATAGAAGAAAATTGTCAGTACGTTTATGAGAAAAAAAAAACTGGAATTTTCTGTGAGTATAGCCTTACTATAATACTTTACCAAAAAAAGAAAATTTTGCTAATTAGATGCTTTCATAAATTCTTCGATGGAGACCTAGGTTTTGATAGGGGCAAGCTGAGAAAACAGCTTGTTTGGGGTCTTTTCAGTAAAACAAGAATAAATTAGAGCACATTTTGTTCCTTGTTTTTTTTTTTATTTTCAATCTAAATTTCGACCACTAGTAGGCCTCTTTTCTCGGTCATTTCTATGTTTTTCCCGACTTATCAAAACTGGTAAATTTTAGAATAAAGGCGAAAGCAATGTTCCAATCAGCATTAATATTATAAATTTATATAATTAAAATGTTTTATAAGTTTATTAAGCATCAATGAGTTTAGAATATGCTATCGGTAGTTATAACGATTTCCTCAGTTTATACTGACGGTTCAGAAAGTTGAGAGACGATAACGTTTGTGTTTTCTTAAATTTATACAGATTTGCAAAAAATTAAGGTTATCATGTTAATTTTTCATAAATACAAACATTCGAATGAGTCATGAAAAAAACTCAGTTCAGCTTCTAAGTATACCACAAGAAAGAGCTTTTCGTCGTATTTGCCGTATTTCAGACGTGAAAAAGTGCTTTTAACAAACCTCGCCTACTGCACATTTTGTGTAATTTGGTTTGAAGACAAGTTGAAAAATGGGCAAACAGAGGTTTATTTTGGATTGTTCTGCTGTGTGGTAGTACCACTACCAAAATTCTGGATACTTACAAAAGTCTTGCCTAAAACGACAATCAAATGGGTTTTTGGTGCTGTATGAGGGAATTAGCATTGAGGTGAAAACACGCTTATCATATTTGAGTTGGAAACAAGATTACAAAATCTATATTTTCACGCTACTAGACTGCTCACTGCCATCTGTGGAAAGTGCAGAGTAAACTGGTTGAAAGGGGTAAATTTTCATTAAAAGGTTTACCAGCTTTTTATTTTAAATAAAAACCAAAAGTTTGGATTTTTAATAGTGCAAAATCTCTCTTAAAACGTGTGAATTCATAAATAAAAATGTTTTAGCAATAAGAAAATTATGTTGACCATTTGATCGCCCCTATATGGGGTTTCGATTGCGCATATGATTGGTTCCACAGAACTAATCCAGGTGGACTACTAATTTTTGGCCCAAACGGGATCGAGCCCGGTATTTTTAGAAAATTAGTCTAATGCTTAACCACTGAATTATAGGGGCCGACAGCTTAAAAAAACATGTCAAAAAAGGTCATTCGATCAACTATTTCCACTAAAAAGCCCTAAAAACAAGGTAGTTGATAGAAATTTCGTCCCATGAAACCATTACCTTGCAGTTGTTTTTTTTTTAATTTAGAAATGGCAGATTTTTTAGTAGATTTTCCTTAAATGAATCGAATTTCAACAATTAAGAAATTCAAACACGCAATTTTTGGATAAAAATAAGGGTTGTCTTATATCAATTTCGCACGCTGTAACATCAAAGTAGAATAAAACCTTCAATAAATGAAGACGCATAAAAGAAATCGAAACCCCAATAGGTCACTAACGAGACAGATACTCTACTTAAATCAGTTTTTGAAAAATGTTCAAATATGATTTTTTTTATTGAAATAATCATTTTGAATTTCATTTAAAAAAAAAAATGTTTGATTTGGGACAAAAAATGCGGACTACACGATTTGAACCTTTGTACCTGATGCTAAACATTTTAACCCTCAGTGTTTTAATGATTTAGCCTATGAATTTCAAACTCCACTTTTATTTTTGTCCTATCGATCGACGTATTCGCTTTTTAAATGCTTTTACTTTAAAAAAAATTATTCAAAATAGTTAATTTGATGTCCGATTTTCATGCGGATTGGTAAAGCTTTTATAATGAAAATTAAATTTTCGATTAATTTTTAATGAAACTGAAAATTGTTGTTGTGGTTTATTGCATTAAAGGTGCCTAGAAGTTATTTACAAGAGGGTCTTGTATTGGAAGTCGATGGTCTTGATGTGTTGCACCAACCTGTATTGGCATGAGAGTGTGTATGAGGCGGGTCTCAATACATTAGTATCAATACACTCACCAGTCTTTGACGTAGTGGCAGTTGCTCTCAGTGGCGGGAGTGTGCACTTCAGCCAACTTTCCTTCGAATTCGTGGTGCAGATCCAGATGAGCATTATAGTTCACGTAGTTAGCGGTCTTCATTTCTTTCTGACATAATAAAAATTTGTGGTTATTTATAGGTCTTACTTTTTGTGATATTGCTCACTGACATAAACATCTAAAAATGCTAATAATTTAAAAAGTCCATGGTACCTCTTCGTATCTGAAATGTTCGTCAATAAGCTTTTGCAATTCTTTCAATTTGTCACCATCCTCACGGTGGTCGCAAACTTCCCTTATGGCGTCGAACAAGCCCTTATGTTCTTGGTCCAATTGTTCGTACTGTGTGTCAATTGTGATTTATTTATTGAATGACAAAGGAAGAAAAGTTTGCCAGGTTCACTTACACCCACGACGAAAGATTCGTCCCAGACGAAGGGTTCAGGGATGTCGAAAGCCATGGCGGCAATGGCGACGAAGGCGATGAATGCAATTGTGGTTTTCATTGTTGAATTTCAAGTCTGTTGAGAACTCAATGAATCTTCCATCAAGCACGCGTCTTATATACACCATCGTGTGGGTCAAAGTTCAGACTGAAAAATTTATAAAGTTTAACGTGGATTTGAATCTATCTTTCTATCGGTTTTTTTGTTTATAGCGTCATCTTGAAAATTTGGGATCAAATCTCAATATATATATATATATATATATATATATATATATATATATATAGATATATATAGAATATATTGATGGTAAGAATATGAGGAGTCAATGCTAAAATTAATGATCAAATAATTCAAAAAATCTCAGTGAAAAAATAAATTAAAATTGAAATGCCTTCTGAGACAAATATAAAATTGTTTCATTGAAATATCGAATTTACAAAAACCTGTTTGTATATAAGAATACAATATATTTAACCTTTTAGAGACATCTTAAGCAGTATCAAAAATCATTAACGTCGAAATATAGAAGAAAATTTTCAGTACGTTTATGAGAAAAAAAAAACTGGAATTTTCTGTGAGTATAGCCTTACTATAATACTTTACCAAAAAAAGAAAATTTTGCTAATTAGATGCTTTCATAAATTCTTCGATGGAGACCTAGGTTTTGATAGGGGCAAGCTGAGAAAACAGCTTGTTTGGGGTCTTTTCAGTAAAACAAGAATAAATTAGAGCACATTTTGTTCCTTGTTTTTTTTTTTATTTTCAATCTAAATTTCGACCACTAGTAGGCCTCTTTTCTCGGTCATTTCTATGTTTTTCCCGACTTATCAAAACTGGTAAATTTTAGAATAAAGGCGAAAGCTTAAAAAAACATGTGATAAAAGATCAACTTTTTCCACTGAAAAGCCCTAAAAACAAACCTTTTATTTTTCATATACAATCTTATTTTTGTGAATACATTTAATTCTAATTTATTACGGTTTCAAAGGAGGAGTTTTATGAGGTTGTTTTCTATTTCATCAATGATTTCGGAATGCATCAAGGATTTTTACTTATTTTTAATTTTTTACCAACAGTTTTTTTAACCATTTTAACCTTTTAAAACAATTCAAAATCTCATAGTTAATGCTCGTTTTTAACAATATAAAATATACCGAAAAATTCAGTTTTCTTAAAATTATTAATGATTTCACAAAAACTACAAACAAACGAGTATTTTCAAGCATATTTGAAATGTTACTTAGTTAACGAAAAGCTTTCTATCACAATGAAATTCATATGTGTTTCTAAATATACTCGTTAGAACTACTTATTATAATCCTTTCAAGACTTGAAATCTTTCGTTCAACTTCTCCATACTCAAATTTTTTATAATTCCAAGTTTTGGTCTTGTATGAACCATAATTCAGTTTTTATCATACTCAAATCGAAATAACTTTCATCTGATGATGATGAGGATGATGTTCGTCCTTCGCAGTCGAAGACGACCACAACTTCTATCTTCTTCTATTCCTGGGTTTTGTGGGTGTGAAGATGGCTGATCAGGCCTATTCTCGCATTGAAAAGCCTTGTACACTTTGGGCAGGGATATGCTAAAGTAGAAACAAACTGAGAAGCAGTACTCGCTTTTATTTTGCGACGCTGTCGTTTCTGCTTTTGCTCTTCCACACGCTTCGCCTCAAAGCTCGATACACCTGTGGAGACAGCGCTGCGCCAAGTAAGCCGGACTTGGGCCATTTCTTCCCAAAAATCAGAATTAATACCACAGGATTTCAGAGAAGCTTTAAGTGTGTCCTTTTATCGCTTCCTCTGATCTCTAAGAGAGCGCTTGCCTTCACTCAGCTTACCGTAAAGCAATCGCTTTGGCAGGCGCTCGTCGGGCATTCTGAATACGTGGCCTGCCTACCTGAGCTGGGACCGCTTGAGAAACGCATGAACGCTCTCCATTTTGGCTCTTTGGAGTACCTCTGTGTCGGGCACTTTGTCCTGCCATTTGATGTGAAGCAGTTTCCGAAGGCATCGCATGTGGAAAGAGTTCAACTGCCTGGCATGACGACTGTACACAGTCCATGTTTCGCAGGCGTACAGCAATGAAGGAAGGACGACAGTACGGTAAACCTTCAGCTTGGTCATAAGACTGATCCCTCTTCTATCCAACACCTTCTCTCTGAGTCTGCCAAAAGCCGAGCTGGCTCTGGCGATTCTGTAGGATACTTCCTCATCGATACTGACAGACCCTGACAGTGTGCTGCCAAGATAAATGAACTTTTCTGTCACTGTAAGCTTCTCGCCGTTGACCGTGATAACTGGTTCTGAGTAGGGAGCATTAGGGGCAGGCTGGTACATCACTTCGGTTTTCTTTATACTTATTGTCAGGCCAAAGTCGTCACAGGCTTTGGCAAACCGGTTCATGCTTTCCTGCATGTTAGACTGTGTGCCAGTATTCAATGCGCAGTCGTCAGCAAATAAAAAGTATCGGGCAATGTCTTTCTGAACTTTGGTTTTTGCCTGAAGCCTACGTAAGTTGAACAGCTTCCCATCAGTTCGGAATTTGTAGTCGATTCCGATGTCACCAGAGCAAAAAGCGTCAGTCAGCATGGCTGAAAACATCATACTGAAGAGAATTGGAGCAAGAACGCAGCCCTGTTTCACGCCGTTTGTGACTGGAAATGGCTTCGAGTACTTCCCATCATCCTGCACGCTGGCTTGCATGCCGTCATGGAACTGCCTGACCATAGTAATAAACTTAGCAGGACAGCTGAACTTGGCCATGATCTCCCAAAGCCCTTTTCTGCAGACAGTATCGAAGGCCTTCGTCAGGTCTACAAAAGTGGTGTAGAGACCAACGTTTTGCTCTTGACACTTCTCCTGGAGTTGACGTGCTGCGAAGATCATATCTGCTGTGCTGCGCCCCGGTCTAAACCCACACTGACTTTCAGGCAATAAGCCGTCTTCCAGGTGATCAATCAAGCGGTTCAGCAGAACTTTAGCCAAAATCTTCCCGGCGATAGAGAGTAGCGATATGCCACGATGGTTATCGCACAATTGACGATTTCCTTTGCGTTTGTATAGGTGGACTATAGAAGCATCTTTTAGTTCTTGCGGGATAAGCTCTTGGTTCCACATAGACTGGAATAGTTCAAAAAGCTTCCTGATCATGAGTGGACCTCCACAGGCGTAAATTTCCGCAGGGATGGAGTCAGCGCCGGGTGCCTTTCCACTTGAAAGCCGCTTCACTGCTTTTTCTACTTCTGCTACAGTAGGAACGTCGGTAAGAGAGTGCTTGATTGGGACTTGGGGCAGTCTTGCGATCGACTCCTCGTTAATGGTGGAAGGACGGTTGAGAACACAACTGAAGTGCTCTGCCCATCGTTCAAGAACTTTCTCCTTGTCTGTGATCAGTATGTTTCCATCTGCGCTAAAAAGGGGAGATGATACAGACGAAGTGGGATCGTAGACAGTCTTAAGTGCACTGTAGAAGTTCTTCAGGTCATTGCGATCAGCATAACATTGGATCTCATCGGCTTTCTCGCTGAGCCATTTATTTTGCATTCGACGCAGCTCTAGCTGTAAACTTCTCTTGACGTTGCAGAATGCAGCTTTCTTCGCCGCTGATAACGGGTCGTTGAGGTGTGCACTGTGGAGACGGTCTTTTTCATCCAACATGAACTGAATGCTTTCATTTTTTTCATTGAACCAGTCCTGGTGTTTTCGTTTAGTGGTCCCCACCACCTCTAAGGCTGCAGCATAGACGATATCTCTGAAAGTCGCCCAGTCAGACTCAGCATCTCGTGAGTCAAAGCTGCATGAAGCCGTAACATCCTTGAGTTTGTAATAGAATTCTAAAAATATTTATTCAACCGCCAAATTTAAAAACAAACAATAAAGTTTGAATTGTTTTTAATAATCACAAATAAAAGATTTTTTAAAAGTTTATTGAACTTGCGAGAGTACCTGGCACACTACAAGCATTCCCTCTCTGAATGGCTATACTTATAGCTTGAAGTAGGAAGGAGGTTGACCGCGGTTCTCCTGTTTCTTTAGCTTTTTTTCTAAATCTCTCTTATCAATTTCAGTCTGTTTGGACCCCAAGAACCAAGTTTCCACTCCGATTGGTATAATCTCATAGTCTGCTGAAAGGTTGCAATATTTTGTCAGCTTAGGTGTCTCCGCGCTTTTAGCTACTTTTCCCGGAAAAGCTGAAAGTATTTGTATGTGGCTGGAGGCGATAGTGTCACTACAAGTGAAATCCCATACCATAAAACGACCATTTATCTTAAAATCTTGGTGCGAACCTTTTCAACCAAGTTTAGATGAAAGTTGTTATATTTTAAAATGATATAACAACTGCTGCTAAGTTCAATAAAGTTTATAAGTTAATTTGAGCTGGTGATATTTCGAATAATTTTTTCAAAATAGTATAAATATTTTAGTAATATAAGCAGATTTAATCAAAATTCTATTGTTACTTCCTTTGGAATTTTTCAAATAACCACTGACTACAAAGTGTCTCCATTGTGTTTCACTATTCCTAACAATTTTGCTCATTTAAAAGAACTGTATTATCAGAAAGTCAATATTCGAAAACCTAACTTATTTTTTTATAAAAATCACTGTCTCAAAATCCTACAATATTAACATTATAAACTTCAATATCATCGGTTGTACATGTTAGGCTTCATGGTTGCTTTGACGGGCTGAGCTCTGTCCAAGTTGATATCTGAATGATGGAAATGATGAGGATTATTTCCACTATGGTAACAGTTAAAAGAAACAGCAAAATAACAAATGCACTAAACACATACACAAAAGTTTATTAAACACAAGGATTTTTTAAAGCAGAAATTACATTGCGAAGTGATAGATAATATCTATCAATCAAACAGAGAGCTTTTGAAGCAAAGTACGTTCGTGAATTGCACGCTATAAAGATCTTAATATTGATAATAATACAGTTTTTATTTAAAAAAAAACAATGAAACAACTATAAGAATGAAATATTGATACGATAAAACAATACAACTTCTATAGTTCTTGAGTCCTTTGCCACATATCATGGCTGACACCAATTCATTGGTGTCCTCAGTACTTGTTGACTGGAATGGTGGGTTACTCTTCATGCCTGTGTGTGTGTGTGTTTGTGTGTGTGAAAACTTAAAAACAAAACAATTCTTTTGTGTGTTTGCTTTTAACTAAAAACTCTCACAAGTTGAAAACTAATTACTATGCTTGAAATGGCTGATAGTTGAGTCAAACAATAAAATGGCGTTTCATCAAATTGTTTACACTTTATCTTCCACAATTAAAATAAGCACGTGATCATGACATTATTTTCATCAAAATCTTTTCACATATATATTAAAACCAATAGAAAGCAACTCTTATCATAACCACTGTTTTCCCTGGAAGTCATAATACTTTTTTATAATGAGCCAATAACAATGATTAATTGATTTCTATTGACCAATAGGAACCGACCATTATCATAGTCATTGTTTTCTCTGGATGTCTTGAGGTTCTCTTGTATGACGTTGCACAGTTTGTTCAGTGTGTTCATGTGCTTCTGTAGAAATATTTCATAGCTATTATTATAGCGGATAAAATATTATATATATATATATATATATATATATATATATATTTTTTTTTTTTTTTCACTGATATTTATAATGCTATTATTATTGTTTTTATTCATAATGCTACTATTATTAATTAATACTAACAACAAGATTGTCAGAGGAAATAGATTGAGTCTTGATTTGTAGTTGAGTCAATCTCTCTTCCACCTTGTGATGATAACACTAACATTACTAACGGTTCAATATAACAATCATTACTAACGGTTCAATAACACTAACATTACTAATGATTCAATATAACAACCATTACTAATGGAGTGGTAATATTATAATCATTATTATGAGGCACTGATAACCAATATTGATTGAACTAAAACAAACACTCGGTTTATCTAGCCATATGTGAGGTGAAGGCTTTTGACGATATTTGCTTTAATAAACTTAGTGGTTCTTTTTGAAAAAATTACTATTAATAATCATCCAGTTTAGAGCCTGTTTCTTCAGCAGACAGAATAATCATAATAATAATTGTTATTATTATTATTATTAGAAAGTTTAAAAAACTGAGAAGCTATTTTTTAAATTGAAATTTCTATTTTTTTTTTTCATTAAATTGCTATTAAAAAGTATTGCAGCTTTTAAGCATTTATTTGAAGTAAAGTTTAGTAAGCCCCATTATCAGCTGATATATAAAACATCCTATAAATATAATGGAAATATTAAAGAAGGTACTTCGGGTTCAGGTTTGGTGCGCAGGTAGGTGGGTACAGTTTCATGGTTGAACAACAACATGCGACCTTCTGTCATTTTCTGTTGAATATGAGTAAAAATTAAAATAATATTAAACAATCAAAAATGCTCAAAAATATAGGTAATAATATGTTATTAATCTCAAATGAATCACACTTTACATGGAAGTCAAATGATTTTTGAGATCATGAACTTAATTTGGAAAAATCATTAGTAGATGGAATAATATACAACAATCATAAATAATTAAAACTAGTTATTAAAAGTTTTTCAAATAAATTTGAAATAACCTCAAAAAAAAATTTTGCAACATTTGGAAAACATAACTTCAAATGTATAATAAACAAACACACACTTCAAGATTGGCATCGGGATTAGGATTGAGGGAAAATGGCAGAGAAACCATTGACCTTATGTGCTTAAGTCGTTCATTTCTCAAAAACTTGAACAGCATGGAGATTTGACTTGAGATGAGAGCATATGAGTTCAACATTTGTGGCCTGTGATTTTAAAGTTTAGGTTAGAATATTTAATTTTATTTTGATAGTACCAAAAAGCGTTAGTTGGAATATTTTTTATTTTTAAATTTAGTTTATTTTTAAATTTAAATATATGCTCGTAGTTCATCTTTGAACATACAACAAAAACTCACCAAGAAAGATTTTCATGATCATGTTCAAGTTTAAAAATCAACTTCATCAAATTATGTCTTATATCGGCTACTCTTTGTGTTATGGCTTCTAAACCACTATCTATTTGCCTTTCCTCCATACTGGTTGGCGGTTGCTGAATAAAAAAAGTTCAGCATAAAAAATGACTGTTTTCTAATGAAAAAAAAAATTTTTATAAAAATTGAGTAAATTATATTAAAATACCTGCATTTTCAATATTTTTTTTAATTTACTATAAAAACACAAAAACCGAACTTCTTAAAAGTTAATTCGAAAATAAAAATTGAAACTGGAATAAGTTTATTTTTTTAAATACAAATACTAGAATTGATATATAAATTAGAAAGTTAAAATTAAGTTGTCACTTTATTCTTCTTTTTTTGTTTAGACAAACCCTCAGTCCCAAAATTTGCTTAAAACTGAACGCTCTCAAATTTAATTTTTTGATGTTTTAGATAAAAATTAAAAATTCCGCTTCAAACGCCTACAATGCCTTTAGCAGCCCTAGTCTTTTCTTGGCAGGGGCTGCCGATTAAAGAGAGCGAAGAAGTAATTTTTATACTAAAATTTAAATTTACAGAAATATGGTTGAATTATTGCTTTGACTTATCAACTAATACTTAAAAATTTTTTCAAAGCTGAACAATGAGGAATCAGTGGAAAGTACATCAGATGTGAGTTTTTACTACGTTTAAATTAAAAAAGCTCACAACCTCCCACAAAAACATTCAGTTTCATCACACAAAAATTAATAACTTGTAGAAATATTTAAAGTTCATTTCTAGTTAGGACTAAATTATTCCCACATCACCAGACATCAATTTTAAAAAATTTTTAAACTGTATAAATAATTTATCTCTAAATGAAGTTTAAAGTAAATTTCAAAATGTTATTGAAAAAATATTTCATACACCATTTCTCTAATATCCATTTATTCACTTATCTCATTCCTTATCTCAATACCAATTTATCTGTCTACCCACACCCAACTATAGGAACAGGCAGCCAATGAAACGGTAGAAGAACCCACATCTGAGATCATGGTGTTATCACACTCGTGCACATCACAGAAGGCTGAACCCTCACACTTTGAACTTCTCAAAGTGCTGGGCCAGGGCTCTTTTGGGAAGGTTTGTATTTTTAAAAAATGTATAAAAAGCTTTATGTGCTTGTTTCTTTATTGAAATTTTGTTTTTTGTACTGCTTTTTTGCTGTTTTCCAAAAAATTAATGAATTTTTGAATAATTTAATACCCAAATAAAAACACTTAGGGGTTTATTTTATTTCATGAAGCTTTTCGTAAGATAAACTTACATTATCAAGTGAAAGTACAAATAATAATATTTGTACCTACACTTGATAATGTAAGTTTATCTTACTAAAATCTTCATGAAGTAAAATAAACCCCTAAAAGTGTTTTTATTTGAATATTTACGTTTGGCTCAAAAAATTTAAATTTTCAATACATTCATAGAAAACAAAGCTATAATTATATATAAGTTTAAATTAATTTTGAATTTTTTTCTCATTATTTTTATTAAATTATTCCCATGTTTTTTCATGATGATTCATTCAATATCCTAAATTTAATTTACAATTTCATGATGAAATTTTAAAAATTCACAAGTTAAACAAGGTTTCAAGCTTCGAAAATCAAACAAAAATAACTTATTACTAAAAATTTTTTTAATAGTTATAATTACATAATGCTCATTTCTTTTACAATCATCCTCAACTTTAAAATTTGAAATAGGATTCTTAATATTTCTATTTTACATTACATAAACCTAAAGTTCGATACAGGAAAATCCATTCAAAAAAAATTTTTTTTTCTTATCTGAATCACAATCATCATAAATGACGTTTTTTAACATCATTATTCATTATTACCATTATTGTTTTAAAAGGATAAAAGTCTAAAAATTTCTCAAGTTTCTCAATTTATAAATTATTATTATCTTTGTTACTATTGTTCCTGTTGCTATCAAAAAAGGTTTTCCTTATTAATTCTGTTATTGTTATTTATAATAAAGTGTTTTCATCTCTATATTTTCTGAATTATTATTATCATTTTTATTATTAAAGATTTTGTTGTTATTATTATTATTATTATTAAAGGTGTTTTTAGTGAGGAAGGTGCAAGGCTGCAACAGTGGCGAGCTGTTTGCCATGAAGGTCCTTAAGAAAGCCACTCTTAAAGGTACCTGATAATCATCATCGCATTTATCTCCCAAAGGTTCTTAATAATAATCACATGAGTAACAACATGTTAAAGGGTCTTTAATAATAATCATGCTAATGATAAGAATAACAGAAAGCCATTTTCATGATTTCCAATAATATATAATTAAATAAATTTTGAAAAAAAACATTAGAAGTATTTTTAGAAAATTTATAACAATAATCCATATTCGGTTATACTACTTTACTGCGCTGAACAAGAAAAAAAAGTAAAAAGAATAATTTAATAATAAAAATATTCAATAAAATAATAAAGTGAGGGATCGCTTGAGGACGAAGATGGAGAGAGACATCCTGGCTGAAGTCAACCACCCATTCATTGTTAAGCTACAGTATGGTGAGTTTTGTTTTTGCAGTATGGTGGGTGTTGTTCTTGTTGCTTTGGGTGTTGTTGCTGTTTTTTAATTTCTATTTGTTTTTTTTTATAGCGTTCAACTATGTCTTTGCTTTATGCTGTTTATCGTTTTGCTTTTGTTTTTTTTTAGAAATTTGATATGTTGAGGTGACTTAATTTTCTTTGATTTTGATATTTTTCATCTTTTTTAACTTTTTATTTCAGTTTTTTACTTCACTTCCACAAAACAATTTGTAGCCTACTATAAAAAATAGCAAAAATTATAATTATTTTATAAAAATTAATTGGACTATTGAAATATCGATAAAACTAACATAAAATATTATTTCACAAAGCTTCTCTTAAGTACAGTAAATATTCATCAGGCTTTAAAAATTATAATCCGAAAATTATTATTTGAAAAAAATTATAAATTAAATAAAATATAATGGCCAAAGATCATCGCAGATAAATTCTTCTGAATTAAGTCAATTTTTACAATTTTTTATCTATTTAATAATAATATCAATAATAAAGCGTTCCAGACGGAAGGCAAGTTGTACCTGATACTGGAGTTCTTAAGAGGAGGAGACCTGTTCACCAGGCTCGCTAAGGAGGTGTGTGCGTTTATATCATTTGTGTGTGCACCTACATGAAAGCTCATGTATTATTTTATCGATGTGCAAATATAGGTGTACACACTTTTGATATAGTGCTGACCTAAAAACTCTTGGTTTTAACCACATGCACAATCGCACAAACCACGCCCACTATCACACCCATGCACAGGTGATGTTCACGGAGGAGGATGTGAAGTTCTACCTGGCAGAGATAGCATCAGCCCTGCAGCACCTCCACTCCCTTGGCATCGTGTACCGGGACCTCAAGCCGGAAAAGTGAGTGTCATGCTTCAATTAGAAATCTAATGCTCCATCAAGACATATTTTTGCCATAACATTCTATATATTTCTTGGTTGTCTGCTTTATATTTCTACCATAACATTCTATATATTTATTGATTGTCTGCTTTTACGCTATTTAAATGAACATGATTTCAAAGTTTGTACTACTACTCTTACCGTTTTAACCCTCATCAGCTCAATGTTCACACAAAATGAGCAATATACCATTAGCCCACCCAACCTCCCCTCCACAGCATCTTGTTGGACTCACAAGGACACACCAAACTGACAGACTTTGGTCTGTGCAAGGAGTCACTGCTGAGTGATAAACGAACCTTCTCCTTTTGTGGTACTGTGGAATACATGGCCCCTGAAGTAGTCAACAGGAAAGGTACTTCTATGTTGCTATCCATTTTTTTTAGCTTAAAAATGTGTTTAGTTGACTGTTTGGTGAGTTACTTTGATTGTTAGTTACTTAGTTGCCAATTAGTTAGTTAATTATTTGGTAGGGTAGTAGATTTATAAATTAGCTCTTCATCTATTGATCTATTATTTCGATCTGGTCTTCCACACAAACTTTACAGAATTGTTTATTATTATTAAATAAAAATATGATTTTCACAAAACTAGGTCACTCGACTTCAGCTGATTGGTGGTCGTATGGAGTAGTGATGTATGAGATGTTAACTGGGTCACTTCCTTTCCAGGGAGGAAACAGGAAGGAGACCATGACTCGTATACTTAAGTATGTGTTGGTGTTGTTATGTTAGTTTTGTTAGTGCTTTTAATAATAATCTGTATTTTCAGTAATTCATTTTTTGATATTCTTGTTTTTCTATAGCTATTGTTTTTTCTATTTTTATTTATTTTTCAATTTTTGTTTGATTTTGGTATCATTATAGTTTTTAATGTCTCACCACCACCATTATCACAGGGACAAACTGGGCATGCCTCCCTTTTTGAGCTCAGGAGCTCAGAGTCTGCTGAGGTGTCTCTTTAAAAGAAACCCTGCCAATCGATTAGGTGAGGGTGGTGATGATCTTATGTTTATGGGAGGGTCATGATGATGAGGATTGTTATCATATATTCATATGGGTGATGATGATGATGATGGTGGTAATAATGATGATGATATGAATGAGGTTTATAATATGAAAAAGAAATTATAATATGAATAATAAAAATAAAGATCGTATAACTGATTAAAATAATAACAATATTATTTATTGTTATTGTTGTTGTTCATCTGACAGGATCTGGACCAAAAGGAGCCCAGGAAGTGAAGAGTCACTTTTTCTTTGATGGTATCGACTGGGTGAAACTTGTAAACAAACAGGTAATCTATACCAATTTAACTTACTTATTTTCAATTTTTTAACCATTTCTTTATTTTTAAACTTTTTCTACCATTTTCATCCTACCGTTATTTGCTCATTTTGTATATGACATTACCATTCACCCATATATCTTCCTATCTTAATACACCCTGCTCTCATCTTTTATTGTGTGTCTTTGTTGGTGCCTTTCAGCCTTAATTGGATCTATCTACTGAGTCATTTTTCTACATTTTTATTCATCTTCTAATTAATCACATGTAGAAGAGTCGTTTTATCTACTTGGTTATTGATTCTCAACCTTCTTATCTATTTACCAGGTGATACCTCCCTTCAAACCATTGACCACCCTCGATGAAGTCAGTCATTTCGATGATGAGTTCACTTGCCGTACTCCTAAAGGTGGGTGATGATGATGATGGTGGTAGTTGTGATGAGAATGGTGGTAGTGGTGATGATGATGATGGTGGTAGTTGTGATGAGGATGGTGGTAGTGGTGATGATGATAATGATGGTGGTGGTGGTAGTGGTAGTGGTGATGATGATGATGTTGATGATTGTGGTAGTGGTGATGGTGGTGGTGATGATGATAAGGACGATGGTGATAATAATAATGATGAGGGTCATAATAAAAAACAATGATAGGAATAATGACCTTAAAAATAAAAATAGAAAAAATAATGAAGTGAAACACGAATATCCACAATAATTAAACCAATGTTGGACAGGAATTAAGGAACGTCAAAATAGAAGATTCTTTGTGACATAAGCTTAGGTTTTCATGTATATCATAGAACTTGGATGCTTTAAGGAAATGTACAAAAAACTGATTTTTTTTCAATTAAAATCTTTAACACTGGTAGTTTGATAATAAAAAAATAATAAAAACAATAAGCAAAATTAAATCATTGGTAAAATTACTCTAAAAAAAATAAAACAATCATTAAAGCCACTAAGGATACTTCTGGTAATGATTATCAAAAGCATTAAACCTGTCCTGATACTTTAATCGGATTCGTGAAGGATTCAATAATGAGATGAACATTTGAAGCGATAATAATACAAATAATGATAATATTTTTATTTGTATAATATGAAATAAAAATTATGATAATCGAATTCGATTCTGTGGCCTACAATAAGAACAGAATAGCGATTAATAATATAAAATTCCATAAAAACAATAATAATAACAAAATGATAATAATAATAAATTATTTATAAAACATCAATTTGAGGAGTTTTAATGCATTTTTCACAACTTAAGTTATAATTTTCTGCAAATATGGTCTTACCATAAAACATTAGCAAAATGAAAAATATCACCTCCACCCACAGACTCCCCCGGAGCTCCACCCAGCGCAGCAGCTCATGAGTTGTTTAGGGGCTTCAGCTACATCGCCCCCATCATCATTAGCGATGATGAGGATGATGGTGGGGGTGATGATGATGATGATGATCCTTGCGATCATTTTCGTCATGATAATGATCTTTGTAAAAGCTTTGGTGGGGATAATAATAATAATAATAATGATTGTTGTAAATGTGTTGGTAACCATTGCAATAACGTTCCAAATCATAATCGCATGGCCTTTAATCCCATTATCAATAATAATGAAATACACAAAAACAATAATAATAATAACATTAACGATAATAATAATAATGACGAAAACCACCACATCTACACAATATTAGACAAGCAAGTGAGTCATCATCATCATCACACTCATCTTCATCCCCATGCTAATCACTTGGCTGCTGGTTTCAAAACTTTCACATACATACACGACAATAACAACAATAATAATAACAATAATAAAACGGATGAAGAACAAAAATTTCGTCGCTTTGCTCTCATGGTTAATGTGAGTGTTCCATTTTTGTATTGGTTTTTATTCTTCCATCTGTCTTCCATGCTTTTTATTTTTTCAACGATTTTTTTTTCAATTTAATTTTTTTTGTTTCGCATTCACACATACTCTCCACATGTGCACAGTTACCTGGAGTGAAATCTAAGCCTTTTGAGGACGATTATGATCTACTAGAGGTTAGTTCAATAATAAAAATCATAATATTAACAATGGATAATTCTCCAGCTACCTCCATTGTTTGGATGATGCATTCAATCTGATGTATTAGTTAAAATTTTAGCTGTCAACAAGTGTATTAATCTTGGAATTTATCTCTGTATTCTTTTTTGAAGTGTGATAAATCAAAGCCTCACAGCATTTAATAAATAGGGAATAAATATTCAGTAATGAGTGTTGATGGGTGTGGTTGTTTGCAGGGGCAATCCATAGTATTTCCATTATTTTGTCTACTATAGTTTTTATATATATATTTTATAGAGTTTTTCTTCAAAGTTTTGCTACTTTTCAATTTTTTTCGTTATTTTTTTTATTTTTATTAATTTAAAGTTACACATTATCATGAGCTGGCAGTCTATAAAAATTTGTTCCATTTAATGGCTTCTAAGTTATGCTATAAGTAATATCAAACTAGACCAACTGCTGCCAATGCCACTTAATGGAGCATGTACAACAGTGTAATTTAATATGCTTTGTTATTATTTTGTTATTTTTTTATTATTTTTATTGTTGAAGGAACTAGGGGAAGGTTCATATTCTGTTTGTAGGAAATGCAAGCACAAGATCACTGGTCAAATATTCGCTGTCAAAGTAATGATAATAATAATAATAATGATGTTAATAATATTGATAATGATCTTTGTTATAATAATGTTAAGGATAATAATATTGATAAATTGATATTATAAGATTAGAGTATTAGCTTGCAAACAGTGGGGTGTAACTAAATACAAACTTCTAAACATCCTACTTCAAATTCACCACTTAATTTTATTATCTCACCGTTATATCAGATTTAAAACGTTTATCATTATATATAATACAATTAATTTTTCATTGGAATTATTTTTATTATTATAATTTTTGTTATTTTTATTGTTTTTCTAACTCCATGATACATCCGTTATTAGATCATTGACAAGTTGAAGAAAAACCCTTCTGAAGAAGTTGAAATTCTTTTGCGGTTGGATCATTTATAAAAATAATATTTGTTCTTTTTTTGTTATCAACATTAGAATTATTTTTTTCAATTATTAGTTTTTTTTTTTATTATTATTATTATTTTTAGTTTTTTATTTTCATTATTATTTTCTTATGTTGCTGACAATCACTATTGTCATCAATGTGCTTATACTTCGTCATCAGTTCTAATATTCTTTTTTATGTTTCGTCATCTATCTATCTATCTATTTACCTATCTATCTATTTATCTATCTATCTCTATCTTATACTTCATCACCAGGTACAGCGAGCACAAGAACATTGTTTCGTTGTGTGATGTGAGTTTTGTACCAACATTCGTTGGATATTATTAACAATGTTAATAATAATAATAATATTATTATTATTGTTGTTATTATAACACGCTCATTCATCAACTCTCTTTTACCAACTCTCATCCACCCTTCTAACCACGCTCAAGTACTTTATATACACAAACATGAAAATTTATATTAAAATAACTAACTTAAGCTATATGAAACACACACACACCCACACACACACACACACACACACACACAAACACACACACACAGGTGTACGAGGACAGCAGCCACGTGTACTTGGTGCTGGAGTTACTGAAGGGAGGAGAGTTGTTGGACAAGATCATCAAACAGAAGTTCTTCTCAGAGAAGGAGGCATCTGCTGTCCTTCTCACTGTCGCCAACACTATCTTATACCTCCATTCTAAAGGGGTTATTATTTTTGTCGTTATTTTTATTTTTTTTGTTATTGTTATTAGTATGTATTATTTAAAATCCACATACAAACAAGCCACCACAATCAAACTTAAATAATCCATCACCACACAAACATTCTACTACACCTTGTCCCACAAACAACCCACCACACACACACACAAACTTACCGCCTTCATCACAGGTAGTCCACAGAGACTTGAAACCCTCAAACATTGTGTATGCAGATGACTCAGGTGCCCCTGAAAGCTTAAGGGTGTGTGATTTCGGATTTGCCAAGCAACTCAAGGCTGATAATGGTCTCCTAATGACTCCATGTTATACAGCTAACTTTGTCGCTCCTGAGGTTTGTGTGTGTGTCTGTGTGCGTGTATTGGTTATTTTACTTACTTACTTACTTACTTACTTACTTACTTACTTACTTACTTACTTACTTACTTACTTACTTACTTACTTACTTACTTACTTACTTACTTACTTACTTACTTACTTACTTACTTACTTACTTACTTACTTACTTACTTACTTACTTACTTACTTACTTACTTACTTACTTACTTACTTACTTACTTACTTACTTACTTACTTACTTACTTACTTACTTACTTACTTACTTACTTACTTACTTACTTACTTACTTACTTACTTACTTACTTACTTACTTACTTACTTACTTACTTACTTACTTACTTACTTACTTACTTACTTACTTACTTACTTACTTACTTACTTACTTACTTACTTACTTACTTACTTACTTACTTACTTACTTACTTACTTACTTACTTACTTACTTACTTACTTACTTACTTACTTACTTACTTACTTACTTACTTACTTACTTACTTACTTACTTACTTACTTACTTACTTACTTACTTACTTACTTACTTACTTACTTACTTACTTACTTACTTACTTACTTACTTACTTACTTCACCAGGTGCTCAAGAAACAGGGTTATGACGAATCTTGTGATGTGTGGAGTCTTGGAGTCTTGCTGTATACTATGCTATCTGGGTTGTTGAGGGGTTTTTGAGATTCTAAAATAATAAAAAATATCAATAGTATTATTTTTATGTTTAAAATAGATTTTTAGCAACAATGGGTTTCTAAATACCAATTTTTCAAACAATATAAACATTTCAAAGCATAATAGCAGCCTTAAACAATCACCCATCAGCACAACCCCGTTCTCGACGAGTGACACAGACACTCCAGGAGACATTCTCAGCCGCATCTCACACGGCTCCATCGTCGTCAAGGGAGGCAACTGGGACTCAGTGTCTCTGGGCGCCAAAGATTTGGTGGCTCGTATGCTGCATGTGGACCCCAAGGAAAGGATCACTCTGGCCTGTGTGGTGAAGCATCAGTGGATCGAGGCTAGGCACAAGCTGCCTCACTTGAAGATAATATTTGATGATCATAAGCTCATCAAGGTGGGTGATGGAGAGTTGATGGTGGTTTTCACTGGTATCTCAATTTTAAAAAATTTATCTATCATTTGAGAGAAAAAACGATTCGATTCAAATCCTATATCAATTCTTTAAAAATTTTTTGCCCATTTCTATGAAGGAGACCCTGAAAGCGACGATGAGAGCGATGAGGCAGACGGACAAACAAACCATCAATTTAGCGCCTGTTGGGGCTTCAACGCTGGCTAGGAGACGGGGCAAGGATAGGCCTCGAAGCTCGACTGAGGTGTGAAGAGGTGTAGGGTTGTAAGGAGGAGGATAAAAATGAGAAGAATATAATATATATAAAAACACCTACTGCTATTAATCTTTGTAATAAACATTATGGTCATTTTGAAAATAATATTACTTATAAGAATAAGATTAATAATCAGAATAAAGTCAATAATAATCAGAACAATAATATTCAGATAAATGATATGCTTTGACTTCACACAACGACCACACACACACGTGCTTTGTTGTCAGTTATATCCATCTATCATTTATCCTGTGTACCAATCAATATTATATTTTCTAATGTAGTTTCATCTATCTAATTATCTTGCTAGCATCTAGCTATCTATAAATCCTTCAATATCTGTATAAATCTTTGCCTATCTATAAATATTCATCTGTATATCTATTTATATATCTCTCAATCTATTTATATATATCTTTGTCTGTATATCTATTCATCACAATTTTCCCATCCAGCTATCTATTTCATCCTTTCGCTTATCCATCAATCTATCTGTATAGATGCGAGTCAAAACTTAAAGACATACAGGATCGTGTATTTGAAGCCATAATCAATTACGTCTTGCGTCTTTTATACAGCTATTTATATGTATATAACATGAATCATAAATTTTTTTTAAGTAATTATTATTGTAGTTAGGTTTTTTTTTATTAGGAATTATAATTGTTGCTAGTAATTATTATATTGTTTTTATTATGATGATTTATTATTATTTTGTTTTTTTTTTATCAAAATTTCTTCATTATCTATATGGTGCTTCTCTGTCTCGGCATGATTTCATTTTAACCATTTTAGTGTTTATGTCTATCCTTTTGTCTGTGTATAATATATATTTTCATGAATAATACTACTTATAATACTGAATGGATCTTTTTTTAATAATAATGCATCTTCTGTAATACTTTTACTAATGATAACAATACTAATAAAACATTGCTAACACTTATAACAATGATAACAATACTAATAACAACGTTTTTAACACTAATAACAATGGTGGTGCCGGATTGTTATATTAACGGTAAAGTCTCAATATCAGTCATTTCAATATTATGGTTGTTTTGTTTCGAATATTATTATAAAAAAATTTTGAAAACTATATCCATGGTGTTTAATTACATTAAGTCATAAATTTCAATTATTCTTCTAATTTAATCAGTCATTTTTGTCACCATTTTCATTATAATTATCATTAATACTGCTGCCTGCACTACTAATATTGTTATTATTTTTCTTATTATTTTTTTGTCTATTATCGTTATTTTCATTTTGCTATTATCACTCGGATGTTGTTTGTCTTATTATCATTGTTGTTATTGTTATTTTTAGAGGTTTGTTAGTGTTGGCAATATTTGAATTTTTCGATATTTTTGCTTTTTATTTTTTATAATTTATTATATTAGTGGGATTTATTACTTTTTTGATATTCCATCTTATATAGTTGGCATTATGTTCATGCTTCTACTTCAATTATATTTTTTTAAGTCTGCTTTTTTAATATATTTTTGTTGATACCATTATCATCATCACCACCTTCATCATCTAATCATCTTTTTGTAGTAATGTTGAAGATGCTAAACGTAATAATATCATTTTTAGTGTTTTTTCGTTATTTAAAATAATATTATGCTGCAGGAAAGCCAATCTCTTCAATTTCCCATATTGAATCCAAATTTATTTCACGAATTATTCCATTTAAATTTTATATTCGATATCTTCTAGGGTTAAAAGATAAATAATTTTTGTATCAAACACATCCGGTTTTCGTAGTGTTGTACTAACATCTCAAATAACTCGTTATAAGGAATTTGAAGCATATTCTCTGGGCTCAAATTTCGGTCCGGGTAATGTCTTCAGCACTTCAGTGCTTCTTCGACGTTATATAAATAGATGTTATTTATATAGCAAATCAATATACGATTTTCGGTAATTGAGGAGTGAAATTAATAGTTCTATGTTTTTGGTGATGTTATTTCTATGGTGTGAAGCTGATCTATTTAGTGTTTTTGTAGTTTTATTTATTCAGGGTTTTTGGTTTTTTATGTATTTTTTCAAACTTTTCATATACAGCATAATTTCTAAAGAATTCTGAATACGTTTCAAAGATTATTATGTTTTCGTGTGTAGAATTTCAATTTTCAACACAAAATCTCAATCTAATTTTCGCTATTCAGTTTGTACCTTATCTATATTCAAGTTTACAATTTTTTCATTATTTTTTTTCAAATAATCATTACCATCATTATAATCACTTTTACTCATCATATTTCTCATGAATTTTCACAGAAAGTATGATCGGTCTAATTGTGTTTCTTCTCGATATATTTCATAGATTTTTCTAGATATAGTGAGTACCAAGCTTGAATTTTTGTGTAAGATTATATGTTGTGTTCTGTTTAAATAATTAATATCTAGTATTTTTTCACATACTATCAATAAAAAAAAATAATTGCACTAATAATTGTTATCATCGTATATAATGATAAATTTTTTCTATTACCATAATATTGCCTCATTTCTTTTTCTCTTTTCATGAAAATTTGTTTTTTTTTTGATTATTTTTATAATTGTTTGTTATATTGTTATTATATTCTTTTTTATGTTTTTGACCCTACAATCACCACCACACGTTCAAATTATCGTGGTAAGTTTCTTTATTTTCATACAACACAATTTATCACACAAAAAGTCTCGTATCATTCAAAAAAGGATCAAGTATCAATGCTGATAAATTATTATTTTTTTTAAATTCAATTTTTATGGCTCATTTCAATATAATTGTTTGTTACCAGCCTAATATTTTTGAAAACAGAGGCTTGTGGGTTTGTTAACCAAATTTATTTAATTTACCCAAAAACCCTCACCAAAAACTAGTAAACTTATAGTGTGTTTTAATATATTTTTGTAGACTACTACTTTAAGTAATATTTATTTTAGTATTTTTATATTTTATTCTATCTGTCATATTTTTTGTTATATCAATAATATATGTGGAAACTATGACAGTAAAATGTATTACTGAGATTAGAAGCTGTGTAACTGTAAGCCTGTCCACAATTTATTAATAGATACATGAAATCCATAAATTTTCAATTTATTCTAGTGTGTTAAATTTTGAATGGTGTGGTTTTTATTTTATTTTTTGCTTTGGGGTTTTTAATGTGAAATTTGATTCTATTTTTGGAAAATTGTCAATTCATTTGTGTTTAAGTTCACATTTAGACGTAGGAAAAGTTCGTCTGCTCGTTTTTTCTTATCGTGTTGGATTTACGAAGATTTATTTGTTAAATTAAAGTTATTTTTGAAATTTTCGATATTAATTATTTTTAATTTAAATCATTTTTCACATTGTATTTCGTATTTATCTTTAAATTGCTTTTGAAGAAGCTTCAATAAATATTTAAAGACTTTATTTTGGAGCGATTGAGCGGTAACATCTTTGAGATTTTCAAACAATAAAATTCTTTCGTAAATTACTTTATGCTTTTTTTACTAAAAGATAACAATGAATTTACCTTTTCAAAAAAAGACTAAAACATTTTTTCAAGTGAAAAAGATTGTTTCTGAGAGTAGCCATTAAATTTTTTGATTACAATTAATATAAAAGTGTATTAGTGGTGAAACATTATGCATTATAAAAGTTCATAGCAAATTTATATTTAGTTTGTACCCACTGACAGCTCTTCTAAACTTATCTTGTATTCTATATTCATGAGGTTGTCATTGTTAGCTCATTTTCGCATCTTTTCTTTACTATTTCTTATCCCGTAACAAAAGTAAATTAAAAGACCTGTTGGTAACAGTGAAATCATCTTAGAATTTATTGTGAAAATTGTTTAGAAAGTAAATAGAAGTTGAAACAGTCGATGGTAAAAACATTGGTTTTTATTTCTTATAAACGCGTTTTCGATATTAACAGTGACATGGTTTATAAGTTACCAGATGTTGGTATTAATGGCTTGATCATATTGTGAATATCAAAAACTCTAGCTAATAATCAAAATGAAAATTTTCATTTTTTCTACGTTAATAATGATATTTACCTATAGTAAGCCATACAATCAACCGGATCCATGTATAGACGTTCAAGTTGAGAATCAAATAGATGTTTATAAAAATACTCATGGCTGGAAAGAATGGTATAAAAGGCACCTTCAAAGATAAGTATTTTTAAGTAATGAGTTATTTAAATTATTGTATGATATAATTCCAAAACATACTTGAAAAGTGTCGGAAGTTGTTTTATGGTGATGCATGAAAAGAAACAGGACGAACCATAGAAAACATATAACAAAAATATTCATTATCACTATAGCCCACCAAACACCTTGCAGCAAACTAGATTTGGCATTAAGAAAAAGTAAAAATATGCCGGAGCTCGAAAAAAGAATGCCAACTATCCCGATTGGACCTGTGCTTTCTTTTGAAAGATTTTTGATACCATAACAATTAGAAAAATAACTTTTGAGTGCTCCTATTTTATGTTTGTTCGATGAGGAAGATGTTGATTCGTTTTCATTATTTTCTAAGTTCTCATCAAGGGTATTTGGTTCTTTTGACGATGTGAGCAAAGCTGCATTTGAATCTGAAGGTTTTGAAAAATTATCTTCAGGTTTGTACCGTAAAAGTATTAAATTTGCTGCAACAAAAATAAAAGATAAAAGAGTTCCAATTGATAAAAGCTCAACCAAAGTTTCTAAACTGACGACCAGAGCTACACAAGAGGTTGCTAAAGCAACACACCCAATAGAAATTAAAGGTGTGTTGGTTTTCGAATTGACATAAGACAATTGTGAAAAGAGCAAACCATCTGAAGCTATTGCATAAAGAATGCGGGGAAAAGAGTAAAGGGAACTTATAAGACTAGCCGAGAGTCCAATTATGGTGCCAATGCTTATAAATTGTCCAGTGATCATAAATTTATTATATTTTAAAGCAGTCGGAAAAGGAGCTATAGTATCTATAAAATCCAATGGTACCAAAAGACTCAAAGAACCTGAAACTGCTATATAAATTAAAGTAACTAAAGTAATACTAATTGTCAATGCTAATGGAACATGCTTTCTAGGGTTTTTTGATTCTTCAGCTGCCGTGGTAATAGTTTCGAACCCAGAGTAGGAGTAGAAACATGCGGCAGAAGCAGTAACAACACCTGAGAAACCATATGGCGCGAACGTTTGCATACCAGCTTCATTCCAAAGTTTGAAGTCACATAAATACACACCAAATCCTACTATAACTGACAACAAACTCAAGTTGATCATTCCAAATACAGCGGTGAAAAATGAAGAAATGTTGGCTCCTAGGGCTAAAACTATGGACCATATGAGAAGAACGAATGCGGCTGCAATGTCGGGTGATTTTGTGAAATATGGTAAATTAAATTTTCCAATGTGTTCCATTGTGAAATTACTGATCGCACCATTTAGCAAAGAATCGAAAGAGCCGCTTGAAGCTTTAGCGACTGCGGCAGTCCCAATGATCAATTCCAACACCATGTTCCAACCAATCAAAAAGGCAATCATCTCTCCCATTATGACGTATGTGTATGAGTAGGCAGAGCCTGCTTTTGGGAATAAGGCTCCAAGTTCTGCGTAACATAATGCCGACAAAAAAGCCGCAAACCCTGCGATGAGGTACGACAGAATGATAGCTGGACCAGCTGTGTCTTTTGTTAAAGTTCCTGTTACTACAAATATCCCTGATCCTATCATGCCTCCCAATCCCAACATAGTTAAATCAAAAAGACTGAAACATCGTTTCAACTCGGTGTCCAAGACGTTTCCATTCAACTTTTTTTTCCGAAACACAACCTTCAAAAGGTTTCGCAACATATTTTTACTCACAATGAAAATTTTGTTTAATATATTATTCTGAATAAAGTTGAAAGGTATCAACAATTATATATACAACTTCATTATCAATACTTATCGATCATAAGTTAACAGCCAAAATCACCTGTTACAATCTGCATAATAAGGCTTACATAGTGAAACTTCTTGAAAAGATTTTATATTAATTTGTTATATGTTAAAAACAAAATTATGATGCAGGTATCGTCAAATGTTGAACAAAAAACTCAATCTCAACAATAAGAGCGGGTATTATGTGACAAAAACCATATGTCAAACACGTATCGAATAAAAGATTATCCTTAAATAAGCTTATTAAATTTCAGAAAATTTGAATTAAACGATCACTATAATACATAAAATATTAAATAAAATTGAAACAAGATACAGGTGTTTTTTAAAGAGAACATAATGCAGGTGTCTTGAATTTTGGTTTTAAATGATGAAAAAGAAGAAAAGGCAGCTCATCAAAGCAAGTTTCTCAAAAGTGTTTTTGTCTTTACTTCTTGATGATGACTTTCTAATAAATAAAATAACTTTGAACTCATTTGAGTCATATTTAATCTACTTCATTCGTAAACTAACACGTTGATCGTTCAAGAAATAATTACGTGTGAAATTATTGCAAAACTGATTTTGACTGTTAGTAAAACAGTTTATTTTAAAAAATTTTTTTTGTTTATACAATTATATTCATTTTTTTATAAGATTGCCAAAAAATGATTTTCTGTATTAAATTCAGCTATATTTAACGTTACAATATTTTATTGTCAATACCATCTGAATGTTTTGAGTTTTATGAGTTTTCCAAATATAAAATTAGTGCTCTAAGTGTTGGTTTCCTTCACTATATGTCTTCCAGCTTTTGTTTCTTATCAAAATACTATGCTTATATTATTACAGTGTTTTGTGAAACGAAAAGTATTGAAAATTGAACAGCTTCAGAGAATAAAATCAATGAAAATAACAAAAAGTTCATTTTGAATTTTAATGGTATTTTACAACAAAAAACATCAAAAATAGAGAAATTTTTCATACATTTATTGATTCTTAATAAATTTATTAAAAATGCCCTTATTTCATGTTTTTTGTTCCAAAATATTATAGAAAAATACATACGATGTCTCTGAAAAGTTTTAATGGTAGTTTTGTCTTTGAAGCTAAAGTTCAAAATTACTTTTAGTCTGGTTAGTGGTAAAAGCGTCAGAAATTGAATTCAAAAGTATCAGTCTTAAAACCAAACCAAAACCAGCAGCCCAAAATGTAAACCAATTTACAATGAGCGACAATGCAAGATAAAATTGGTCACACAAAATCGAGGTCTTTATCTAAAAAATTAAAAATCTTTTTCACGTTACTTATCCATTTGGCTTCATTCTAGTCTTGAAAACTTTATCAGTTGCTTGCCAGTATAACCAAATTAAATACTTAGCTTGTTTGTTATTTTCGAAATACCTATGAATTGTGATTCTCATATACACAGCCGTGATTCTTAATACAGATTCATGAGACCTACCGTTGGGTACCATTAGACATGTCTATACGATTTGAATCAAAAACTTTTGTTAACTGAATAACAAGTTTTTATACTTGATAAGATGAGTTTAGCTTGAAAAAAGCTTCGTTTTATTATTGAGTTGATAAAAGTGTTTGATTCAAATCGTTTTCATTAATAGGCTTGTTAAGTTAATAAGTCTATACCTTTTCCACTTTAGTGTCAGATCTTCAAAAAAAGCAGTATGGTTTGAAAAACCATCCCAAAAACAAATGATAAATGAAAAAGTTAGTTATTTTGCTGAACTTTTATGGATATATTTTCTTAATATACTATCCATCGTGCTATAAGAGACTATAATTTATTTATAGTTGAGAGTTTGGTATTTGGAAAAATTCAATTTGATAATCACTGATTCAATCAATGATTTATTTGAAGTATGTGAAAATTTTTGGTTTAAATTAAATTTCTATTTACATCTATTGAGTTTTAAGGTATTTAAACAAATTTTTATTTATCCAACAAACAATTAAAAATGCTCTACATTATATGTTATCAGTTCCATTCAAAAATTTGTTTATAGTTTATAAAAAATTTAATTTTTCACATTTAGCTTAATTCGCCCATTACTCAAAAGATTGTATTCAAAAGTGTGTCAATTTTGAACCAATGGCAACATTTTAAAGTAGGCCACTCTCTATTAAAATCATATAAGCCGTTTATTAATAATAAAATCTTCGAAATAAGAGCTCAAAAATTCGTAGCGTTTCTACCTATTTCTTCGATGTTTTACCAGTTTATATGGGCGTTTTAAAACTAAATTACACTAAAATAGAAGAAAATTACTTTGTATATCATTGGCGCTATTCACATGTTGTTTAATTCATAAATTGGTGTTTTTCTATCGCATAAATAAATAGCTTATTTGAAGTCTCGCTTCAAAATGCCCCTTCTAGGAAAAACTCGATTTAAAGCTGCAAAAATACCAGAAAATCTATCTTTAGAAGACGAAATTTATGTATGTAAAGCAACCGGAGAAGTTTATAAAGATTACGAGTGAGTTTTTGCATTTACAATCGATTTCTTTCAAATCTTAACCTTCCATTAAGCTAAAATGGCGTTTCGCCCGTTGTGATATTTTTCGACTAATTTCATGCTTTTTTTCAATCTTGTGAACAAATTTTCCTAAAAAATACTAATTTTTAATCAAGCATATTTTCATGTTTCAAAGCAAATCGAAGTTTCCAGAAGAAACGTTTCTTTAATATTATTGAAACAAAAACTAATTTAAATTGTAAAACATAATTTAAAAAAAAATAATTATTCGAATTTTTAATTCAATTCTTTTTTTCAACTAGGCTATATGCATCTTGTGAATTAATCAATATTCTAGAATGTCTTAATTCAATTTTGCAGAAAATTTTTTGACCAGTCTATCTTATGCAATAGTCTCATATGGACTTGTGGCACCACTGGTCAAAGCAATCTCACCTTTACAGAAGCTCTAGAGTCAGAAAGGAACAGCAAAAGACAAATAGAATCAGTACCACCATCTTTACATCTGCCCATCCTCCATCTTGTCACTCTCACAAATAGAAATAGCTTCAAAGATCTTCTAGATGACATCTATTCCTTTGCTAAAGATCGATTCTTCATTGGAGAAGAGGTTACTGTATTGACAGAGGCAGGAGAAAAACGAACAGCAATTATCATTAGGGTTTTTGTCAGTAACCCCAATACACTTCCATCGAACCACCATAAAAAGTTAGTCTGTTTGATTGACTCATTTAAATTATAATTTTCAAAAACCTTGTATCAAAAAATTATTGAATTCAATTTATTCATTTCAAAATAAATTGAAAATATTATTCATATGCAACTATGTTTTACAAACACCCAACAAAGATAGATGCTAGGCAACCAAATCATACATTACATTTTTGTACACATCCTTAGGCCACTTTATATATCCACAACTAAAACTTGAAAAAATTAAAATATAAACTAAAGTTGGTAATAATTTTGCTGATAGTGATATCATAATGATAATGATAATAAGAATTAGTTTTATAATTATAATGTTATAGTTATAGAAATAATAATATTGATAATAATATTACTTATAATGATACCAATTCCAATAATCACACACAGATGTCCCATTTTAGAACCACAATGTTACCAATACATGTCCCAGAACCAGGCTACAGGAGGTACCCTTATGTCCACCATGAGGAATACCTGGTATTTAATATTAATTATTTGATGAACACCTGGCATTTAGTATCAGTTATAAGATAAATACCTGGTATTTTATATAATTTATATAAGAAATACCATGTATTTACTTTTTTTTATTATATGAAAAATACCTGGTATTTAATATTAGTGTAAAGAATACACTGTATTCTTTATTTATTATGTATTTCTGTTGAGCTTTGATCCAGGCATCTGATCCCATATATATAGAGTATCAAATATCTATCAAAGATCATTCGTAAAAACTAGAATATTCTAGTGAAATATTTAATAGTATCACTTAGGAAAATATTTAGTACTGATAACTCTCCCCTCTTTTCTCCCTCAGTCGCAACAAGGCCCTGTTCAACAGGGAATCATGTAAGTTATTCCTGAGAGAACATTGTGACCATAAGAACAAAGGGGCTTGGAGAATTAAGGTGGGTGGCTTGTTTCATCTGTAGGTGTTGGCTTTAAAGCTTATCATCACTTATGTCCTATTACTACTATGCTGTTGCATCTAATGATACAAGTGCTACCAGTACTGTTACTATCATGATTTGCATGGCTACCACAACATTCAGCATCACCTTCAATATCAATATTTTGTCTACACTACCACTGCGTAGGACTCCATACTGAGCAAGTACAACCTGCACAAGGTGAAGTTCAATGACTATTTCATACCTCCCGCCCCCATCTTCCCCTCCCCCTATGACAACCACTATGCAGGTGTGTTTTAATTGTTGCTGTTAAGTTATTTTTTTTTTTATTTTTTGTGTTTTTATCATATGATTATTATGAATACCCATAACTAACCCACTTTACCTCAGAACTACAAGTAATTGAGAGCACTGTGACATCCCCAAACAACAACACCAAGTCGAGGAAGAGGGAGCTGGACAAGAGGAGCATTGAGAAAGAATGGATGAAGACAAGAGATGATCTTCTATGCGATGATCTATTGGTTAGTTATTTATAGAGATTAAGGGCTAATTTTCATGGTACATTTATGTCTATGTTTGTATGTTCTTTATTATCACCATCATTATATCTAACCAAGATGAGACTAAAGACGATGATGATCATTATTATTGTCATTGTATGCTTGTCCAAATGCTATTATTCATTCACCACCCACATCTACAGGACCTGCCCACTCCTCGACCGATCAAATTGATGGAGGGCAACTTTGGTCGTCTGCTCATGTGTCATGACTTCTTGCACTCATTCAAAAACTTCTGCTCTCTTGACGTGCCCTTTGACATTGGTGAGTGCTTGTTGATTGGTTGGTTGTGGTGTTGATGTGTTGGCTTTTGTTAGTTATTTTTTATGTATCTTTTATTAGTAATTTTGTTGTTTTGATGTTTCCACTGTTGTGTAATATGATAGTTTTTGTTTTAATTTATTTTTGAATAGTATTTGTGCTTTGATTTTTTTTCTCTTAATCTTTTTGTCTAATACAATTAATCAATCGTTTTCACACCCCCCCACACCAAAGTAAGCTTGGCAACATCATTGAATGACAAAAGTAGCAACAACAGTTGTATCTTCCTTGAGGTACTGCAACAACTTCTCACTGTGTGTTTCCAGGTGCAAGTGGCTCCCAATGGAGAACTCAATACCCTGTGGAAATCCGCTTCCAAAAGTATTTTTTGTGTTCATGTGAGGTGAGGTGATGTTTTTGGAGGAAGGAGTTGTTTGTAGGTGTTGAAAAAAGTTTTTTGTGTGTGAGAATCAAAATAAGTATTATCCTCCATTAAGCTTCAATTTTATAACAAACCTCACTAAAACCTCATCAGCTGAGATAGATATCCAGACAATCATGTCATTTATCAAGTTCTTCCAGTCTGTGGTCAAGAAGTCCAAGTCTCAGAAGTGGCAGATCTTACAAGGTGGGTGGTGTGTGTGGGAAGGAAGAGGTTGATAGTCTGGTAATATGGTGTGGGTCTTGAGCTTGGAGGTGTTTAGAGGTTTAGGAAACTTATGTTGTAGTTTGCCTTCAACGTTTTGGTAGATTTTTTAGCGTTACATAAAATGCTATATAATGAAAAAAATTGTTTTTTAGTGATTCGATAGATTAAATTAGTTATAATAAACCAAAAGCACAAGCAGATTAACATATTGTTGGGTTTTAACAGAACACATTTAATTCTAATCATTTGAATGGTATCTTATATACCCTCAGTAGACAAAAAACTTGCTATAAAAGGATTGTATTGATTAATATAATTGATATAATTAAGCCAAAAAATTTATGCTTACAATCAATAAATCCATCAATAAACTTCCTCTTACCTCAGAAACTCCTCTACGACACCTGCCCTTGGACTCTTCATCCATCTCTGAAGTGATCCGCATCCACCTCTTGGTTGGCTATGATGAGAGTTGTGGCACTTCAGATGAAGATAATAACGAGGTTTCTATTCCACTGTGTTATTATTTTGTTTTTTTTATTATTCACGTCAAGGAAAGCAACCTAGACTTTCAAAGCTCAATAATACACATAGATAAATGCCATAAAAAACGTGTATAATTAACAATGTATAATAACATATAAATATATATTATTCAACACAAACATAAATGAACACAGGTGAAGGTGCGCAAGAGGATCAAGTCAGATTTTTGCTCCACAAACCCCAGCATCATGAACAAGCTTGCTTCTGGCAACATACTTGACCTCACTCAAGGTGGCTGAAATGAAAAATTAATGCCAATAATAATAATCTAGCACTAATAATAAATGTAATAACAGTTTCAATAATAATAAAAAGAATAGTTTTATAATACTGATAATATTTCAAATTTATCTATCTTTATTTACTCACCCACCTCAACAGATGAGAAGATGACAGTATTATTGACACTGATTGACCAAATATTAAGTTCTTCCACTTGTAGAGACTACCTAGACAATGCACAAGCTAGGTCTACTCTTATTCTTTTTCTTAGTTATCTTCCACCATTTGGTTTTTTTTGTTGATATTAACAATAGAACTATATGAAACAACATTCATTTGGTTTTTTTTTTTGGCGTTAATATAACTATAAAAATAATGCATTTGCCAACCTCTTGCAGACTGAGGCAGGCTCACAAGGACCTGAGGACCCACATGTTTGTAGTACAGAGGAGGGAGAGGGATCTGCTCAACTATAAGTAAGTGTTAGATTGTGGAGAAGTTGTGGTTGATTGGTGGGTGTTGTGGTTGTTTTTTGATTGAATATTAGGGATAGTGATAGTAATAGTGAAGGGCGTTGAAATAATAACAGCTTCAAGAAGAAGCAGGAGGAAGAGCAGGGAAACAAGAAGCGGAAAGAGTAAGTTGATTTTTTTTCATTGTTTTAAATCTCACATCATTACTGCCATAACAGGCGTTTAAAAGTTGATAAAGAAACAAAAAAAAAATTAACAATGGTGATAAATGATAACTATCACCTACATAAAAGTTCAAAAGCACCAGTGACCAGCGTTGTAACAAAAAAGAAATCGATATTTGACTTGAGTGACAAGGATTTTGAAGAGATGCCTGTGGAGGGTATCGACTGGGACCAACTATCAAATGAAGAGAAGGATCACATTAGAAGCTGGAGTGCCAAGAAGACTGAAGAACTGAGTCGATTGGTGGAGGACGCTCAGAATGAGTGTTGTGTCATGCCTCTTGGAATGGATCGAACCTATCGCACTTATTGGTTTCTAAAATCTGCTCCTGGTAGGTGGTGTGATGGTTGTTGCTTTTGTGTCATTGTTATGGTTTTAGTGTGTTTATCTTGTAAGTATGGTTTTTGGAAATATTTTTTTATAGTGGTTGGGGTGTTATGAGATTATTATAAAGTTATTTATAATTTTTATGTTGGTTTTTGAAGTTTTCTATTGTTATTATTGTGGTGCTTTTGTAGTTGTTATATATCAGGGGGTTAAACACCCTCAATACAACTCAAGCATATTTTAATTCATTCAAATATAAAAATATCTTTGACTGACACAAGCACACACCTGCAGGCATATTTGTGGAAGACACAAGAAGCATCAATTGGTTGGCCCCCAAGAACCTGCAAGAGCCAGTCTCACAAGACCCTGATCGAATCAAAAACGCCCTCAAACTCCTCAATGATGAAATCAATGATAAAGGATTCGATAATGATAAAGGAGCCGATAAGGAGGGGGATAAAGAAAAGAAAGATGTTGAGATGAATAAGAATGTGAAACTAACGGATGTGCACACGCAACTGGAGCAGAGGGGCGTGGTTGAGTGGGCGGTGTATGGGGAGGAGGAGGAGTTGAAGCAGTTGATTGGCAGGTTGAATAGGAGGGGCGTGAGGGAGGGTGCCCTCAAAACCTCACTTCTCAGCAATTATGAAAAGATTGTGGCTTCATTGCAGAAGTTCAATCATGAACTTATTGGCGGGAAAGAGGTTTGTTGTGGTCGTTTTCATCAGGTTGACGATAATTTAATTAACATTCATTTGTTTTTAGCTGAATGGTGTAAAAATTGAAAAGAAAGAAGTCTTTAAAAAAGAAGATCAAATCAAAGTAGAAGAAATAAAAACAGAAGCAATAAACCAAACGCTTGATACTAACTTGAACAACGACGACATCAAACGCAGTACAAACGAGGACATCAAAACAGACATCAAGACCCCCAAAGAGGACAATGGAAGATCCGGGGAGCTGGAGTTGGCAGGCTCCTTGGTGGAGATGCTGCTCGATATGGAGGATAAGGTCTATGAGGGGTCTTTAGGTGTTCTTAAGGTTTGTTAGCTTGTTTGTTTGTGTGCGTGTTTTTGTTTGTTTTTGAAATTAATTATTTTAATATAACTAAATGAATACCCACGCTTCTATAATGTATCATCCTTATCGTCACCATCAAAGTAAAATTTAAAATATAAAATCATAAAGCATAAAATATCGACAATATATTATTCTCCAACTATGCTAGAAGCGTAACAACCGACATAAAATGATGACGATAATGATCAAAAATGGGGAATAAATTGATAAATTAGTATACGGTAACATACCTTAGAAACACTAATCACGTTGTTAATGATAGAATATCGTCTGAATAATAATAAGAATATTGTAAACAACTTATATAGCGCCTCTTACGCATCATTCAAAGGCGCTCTGCTACTAAATGCTTAAAAAGGTGAGTTTTCAGGTTTTTTAAAAAAGAAGAAAGAGAAGATTTAAGATTCGGAGAAAGAGAGTTCCAAAGAAATGGACCACAAAAAGAAAAAGCAGTTTTAGCGTAAAAATAAGAGAGATAATGAAGAGTTGAGAGCGGGTTGAAGACCGTAGGCCAGCACGTTTAGGAGGTAGTAAGAGGTTAAAAAATAGGAAGGTGAATTAGAATGAAAGATTTTATACATGAGAGAACAGATTTTGAAGGAAGAGCGAAACTGAAGAGATAGCCATTAAGACATACTAAGTACTTACCATCTTACATGCTATAAAAGCTGATACCAACTATGTTCCTTCTTAAATAATTTGAACCGCTATGAACACTAGAATAAAATACACGTCACACATACAAACGAAAATATCTTAATACAAAAAATAGCAAAATTACAAACGGAATATACTCAAAAACACACACACACACACACCCAGGACATAGAGAGACATGAATGGAGGGCTTCATTAGAAAACTTCAAGAAGATAACAAATGGGTGAAGTTGCTAATGTTGCATGCTGCCATATCCATCATACTCCATACCATATCGACCCCACCATAATCATACTCGATATTAAGTTGAAGCTCTTGTAGCTGTGATAAATCATGGTATTATAAAAAATGATGTTTGAATAATGAGGCTTATCTATCAAGTGGCCACCCTTTAGTACTGCAGGCTTCACATTGCAGTTTCATGTGGCATATGTAGGCTTTAGTCCTATATAATGCTTATTTGTATCAATGCCTCTTGAAAGAAAAATTTGAAGAAAAAAACTAATTCCGATGTGTATTAAACAATACTCCATGTAGAATTAATGTATTTGTTAATTTTGTTGCAGACAAGGAAACAACGGCATGGATGAGGATGACGATGTGGATGTGAAGGAGGGACAGGAGAAGTTCCTAAAGGGTTGGCACATTTGCCTATTGTGTGCCTCACTCTACACATATTCTTTCAATCTTATAATAATTTGACATAGTTTGGTTTAATTATATTTGATTGGTTGATTAGAATTCTAGTTGATTGACTTTTGAATAGATAATTGCATTTATAAATAGGTGAAAAATAAACGGATGAATAGATAAATAAATATGTAGATGAAATGTAATCCATATAGATTTGTTGAAGGAGTTGAGCAAGAGGGCTATAGAGGTGCAAGCCATGGTGGAGGAGAAGTTCATTGGGCCTCCCATCGGTGTGTTTTTCATGGTGGATTATGGGGGTTAATGTCATGATGGTTTTAAGGTGGCTTGGTGGAGATGTATCAAAGTGGTTTGATGGGAGTATTTAGCAGAGAAAACTGCATTTAAAATCATAGAATTTATCTATCTAAATCTAACAAAATAGGAATCATAATTTTTCAATATATATCAAAAGGTGATGATGAAGCGACCAAGCAGAAAAAGTTGAAGGAAAAGCAAGATGAAGAAGAGTACTACCAGCAGGTGCAGCAGCTTCAGCAGCAACAACAGCTGCTGAATGGAGGTATCATGGAGAACAAGAAGAGCTACGTACCACCACCAACTACAGCTGTTATAGGTACGTGTTCAGTGTCATTATAGAAGTTTTGTTTTTAGATTATATTTATTCATTTTAGTATTATATTGTATTTCATTTTTTTTATTATACATTGTCATTATCATAATAACAGCAAAAATTTTGCCATCGTCACCCTTCAAACCCACATTGACAGAAGAAGACAAAGAAGAGAAGGTGGAGGAGGAGGGGGTGGAAGAAGACCCATTCAACGAGAACAGTCAAGATGGCGACAACAGTCAGATCTCAACATCTTTCAACAACAACAACAACACCACCGTCGATGGGTCGCCCGCCAATAACGCCAGTCTCAATGCTTCCCCCAGCAACAACGGCCAGCAGCTGCTGACGTCATACACTGCCATCGCTAGAGCCGATGTTGCTAGGTGGGTATTGTGTGAGTGCAATCGCATGCGCATAAAAAACTTAGTTTTGAAAAATATACTAAATAATAATGAGTAATAAAGTTTATTAAATAATAAAACTCAAAATAACTAGCTGTGAATGAAATTTCATTCAAACTACGTGTTGCAAGGTATGTTTGTGAAATAAGGCACATATATCATCATAACTGATATTGTTGTTCGTCAATCGTGTTCTATTATGACCATGGCAACAAATAAAAACATTATTATTTATTTATTTATATATATATATATATATTTTACTAAATAAAGTTGTAGAGAAAATTATCATGAAAAGAGATGAAAATAAATATTATCATAAAATAAATCAATAAATAAGAATGAATAATTAAGCTATAATAGTAATGATAATAGTAAAAGTAATAATAGAAGAACAAAATAAAAGTAAAATATTAAATGAATAAAAATAAATAAGATGAAATAAAAATAAAATAGCTCTTATCTGTGTGTTCTTGTGTGGCTGATCAGACTGATTCGCGCCAAAAAACCTTTTCCGCATGTTTGGCACCAGTGTGTGGGAAGTCTCTCTGGTGCACCTTCTCCAGCTTTGCGTCTTATGCGTTTTAATTTTGCAGCGTTTAGACGGTTTTCTTCTGAGAGGAGTGCACCATTACTGATCAATCTACGCCAAGCGGTCTTGTTAAAGGCAGCTTTTTCCCACGCGGTGACGTCTAAATTGAAGTCCTTTAGATTTGACTTAAAATAATCTTTATAACGTTTGCGTGGGGCTCCGATTTTTCTTTGACCATTTTTGAGCTGACCATAGAAGAGTTGTTTAGAAATTCTAGAGTCCGCCATACGAGATACATGACCAGCCCATCGTATCTGTGCCTTACGTATCATCGTAATAACACTGGGAAGGTTTGCCCTCTCTAATACTTCAGTATCTGGGAAAAAGTCATTTTAGCGTATATTAAGAATTCTGCGAAGACACCGAGTATGGAATTGCTGGAGTTGTTTCTCGTGGCGTCTGTATACTGTCCATGCTTCACAGCCATATAGTAGTGTGGTCAATACTACGGCTTTATAGACTTTAACTCTCGTGGACTGTGATATCCCTCTTCTCTTCCACACCTTTTTCCTCAATCTTCCAAAAGCAGAGCTGGCTTTGGCAATTCGGTTTTTGATCTCATCATCAATGTTTATATGACGAGAAATTGTACAGCCTAGATAAGTGAAGTCGTCAACTGCTTGTAAACTTTGTCTTTTCACTAAAATGTGTGGTTTGTGGTAAGGTTTTTCTAGGGCAAGTTGAAACATCACTTCCGTTTTTTGGGCGTTGATGATCAAACCAAAGTCGTCACAAGCGGATGAGAATTGATCTACTTCCCGTTGCATCTCTTGCTCAGTCGCAGCGTTGAGCGCACAATCATCAGCGAACAAAAGATCTCTAATTTTAGCCTCGTTCACTTTTGAGAGAGCCTGAAGACGTCTGAGGTTGAAAAGATTCCCATCGTACCGATATCTAATTGGAATGCCAGTTGAACTGTCTTTGAAAGCCTCCATCAGCATTGCTGCAAACATCATGCTGAACAGTGTTGGGGCTAAGACACAGCCCTGCTTGACTCCGTTGGTCACCTGAAAGGGTTCTGAGCTTCCACCATCGTTGAGCACTCTTGCTACCATGTCATCATGAAAAAGACGGACCATTTTTACAAATTTTGCTAGGATTTTCCATAAACCTTCTCTGCTTACTGAGTCGAAAGCTTTGTTGAGGTCAACAAAAGTGATATAGAGGTCTTGGCGTTTTCTCCTGAAGTTGGCGTGCTGCAAAGATCATGTCAATGGTTCCTCTGCCAGTTCGGAATCCACATTGACTCTCAGGTAGGTGATCTTGTTCTAGGTGCTTCAGTAGGGAGTTCAAGAGAACACGAGCCAAGATCTTTCCCGCAATTGAGAGAAGAGAGATGCCTCTATGATTGTCGCATGTACGTTTGTTTCCTTTTCTTTTATAAATGTGTACAATGGTAGCGTCTTTAAATGCTTGTGAGAGCGTTTCTTTTTCCCAATGTGAACGAAACAAATTAGTGAGTCTTCTGGTGAGTGAAATACCACTTGATTTGAATATTTCTGCCGGTATAGCATCAGGACCTGGGGCTTTACCTGTTGACATATGCTTAATGGCTCTGGCGACTTCATCAACAGATGGAAGTGCATCAAGGTCTTTGTTTATTTCCACCTGGAGAAGGCCTTGAATCGCTTCATCGTTGATCTTTGATAGTCGATTAAGAACGCCATTAAAATGTTCGGCCCATCTTTCTAAGGTTCCTTTCTTATCAGTGATCAGCTTTGAACCATCAGCACTCAGTATAGGTGTATTTTTTGATGAATGTGGTCCATAGAGGCACTTGAGAGCATCATAAAAACGCCTCATGTCATGGCTGTCAGCATAATCTTGTATTTCTTCGGCTTTTTGGCTGAGCCATGTGTTTTGCAGATATCGAAGCTTTTTTTGGACCTCTCTGCGCATATTGGCAAAGGCATTTTTCTTTGATTTCGATTTCGGGTCATTCTGGTGAGCTCTGAATAACTGGCGTTTCTCTTTTAACATGGTTTGAATAACAATATCATTTTCATCAAACCAATTTTGATGTTTCCTGGAGGTTGAGCCAAAGACTTGTAATGCGGAAGAATAAATCGTTTCTTTCATAAACTCCCAGTCGTTGCTTTCAACCCTTGATAGTTCGTGTTCAAGATTGTTCGCAAATTCCTGTTGAACCTTGGGGATTTTCAACTTTGTAACATCAAGCCGCTTTAAAGCTTTTTGTCCTTGAGGTCTTTTCATAGGAATAACTTGCAACTTGGTTTTGGAAAGTATAAGCCGATGATCTGTCTAACATTCCGCTCCACCCATAGATTTGGTTACTTATACATCTTGTCGGTCTTTGAATCTAACAATGATGAAGTCAATGAGATGCCAATGCCTAGAGCGAGGGTGCATCCAGAAAGTCTTGTTGCGGGTTGGAAGGCGAAACAGTGTTTGTTATGATGAGTCCATATGCTGTACAAGTTTTAAGCAGACGTATACCATTACTATTACACTTGCCAATTCCATGATGACCTAAGACTCCTTCCCAAGCATGGTGGTTCTTGCCAACACAAGCATTAAAATCCCCGAGTAGTATGAGTTTATCCGATTGCGAAACAGGGGAAATAAGAGCTTCCAATTCTTTATAAAATTTGTCTTTGACATCATCTGGATTAGTCATAGTGGGGGCGTATGCACTTATGAATGTAGCAGTTCTTTTTTTACCCAGAGGAACTTTGAGTTTCATTAGACGATCATTTAAGCCTTCAGGAAAATCATCTAGTTTCTTCACAAGCTGGTTTTTGATGGCAAAACCGACTCCAGCTTCGCGTCGTTCACTACTTTTTTTTCCACTCCAGAAAAAGGTATAGCCACCACCAATTTCAGTAAGTTGTCCTTTGTCTGAGAGACGGGTTTCACCGAGAGCAGCTAGGTCAACTTGATAACGCCCAATTTCTCTGGCTATCAGAGCAGTTTTGCGTTCCGGTCTTCTAGAACTGATAGAGTTTATTAAGGTTCTAACATTCCAAGATGCTAGAATTAAGTTGATTAATTTTTTAGTTTGACCGCAAGGACGCCAGCTGCGGTTTGCTGGCCAAGTAAGACTAGAACAGGCTATTTTTGAGCACCTTTTCTAACTCCGTCCTCATGCAAGGAGGCAAGCAGAGCTATCCTGTAGAGGGCTGCTTGGTCGCTCAGTGGGCTGCCGGATTTCGCTGCTGTTCTAGATTCAGAGAAGAACGACCATATGGCCTAAGCCGCCTGTGTGTAGGTTTGCAACTACAGCTTCCAGTGATTCCGCACCTGCTGCTTCGTCACTCTCCTAACGCCACAGGGCTTGGTAAATTAAATGGTCTTTGTTGCCATGACCTGCGCTGTAATGAGATTTAAGTGAAGAAGGCTTGTGCAGCACCGACCTCACTCTATCGTCCAGACAAGCTTGAGCCAGCGGCAAAACTGGGTCAAGACAGCTGGAAGCAGGAGCTGCCGGAGAGACGAGCTAATGCATTATCTAACCGCCTAAGGGGCTCCACTTCTGATTTAGGATAGGATTTACTCCTTTAGCTTTTTCTCTTAAAGAGGAGCTAAACCATAAGGCAGCGGTATCAGAGAGTAGTTTTTAGTGATTTTAAGATTGCACAACCACCGGTATTTTTATAGAGATACCATCTCGAGGAAGGCTGACGAGCCCTTTCCACCCTTTTCATATTTGAGTAATCAGTTTTCCGAACGAAACTGGCTGGTTTATATAATATAATAATAATATTACAACAATATAATATAAAACTGAAAAAAAATAATATGAAAGAATAATAATAAAATAATGTAATAATAATAATAATAATAATATAGTATGAGAATAATAACATAATATAATAAAGATAATATAATATAGCATAATAATAATATAATTATATATATATGTATATAATTTTTTAAAATAACATTTCAAACAAAGTGTTTATAAAATTAAAGTTCACATTTTTCATAAAAATATGCCCACAAAATTTCTAACATTTTCGCCAACCTTTACTATCAACCATCAATTAATGGGAGAAAAAAATCTAAAAAGTTAAAGAAAGTTCAACCCCCTCATCCAAACATAAAATATTCCATCTCTCAACTAAAAAATATTAAAAAAAATAAAATAGAAGGAAAAAAAGAATTGTTAAAATTTTGGGAGAATAATTTTATGAATATGCGAACTTTTAAAATTTATAAAAATTTTGTTATATTGTTTGCATTTAATACAATTTAAATTTTATGCTGAAACAAGAAAAAGGTTAAGACAAAAAATAAAATATTAAAAAGTGAAATATTATTAAAAAGTAAAACATTATTAAAAAGTAAGATATTATTGAAGATTGAAAAATATTTACTTTTTAATAACTGATATTAAATTATCCTAAATACCATCACTGTGCCAAATTATCTCCATAATATTATGCGTGTCCTACCTCCACAACCTCTATGTTGACAGGTGGAAAGAGTTGACGAGCAACAGCAGGAACTTCTCCCAGTTGTATTTGTGCCTCTTGCTTCTCAACCACTCTGTCACCTGGAACAAGTCCATCCTTAACACTAGGTTCGTGTGGGTTTTTGGGTGTTGTCAAAAGGGGTTGTTGAGTTCTTTTCTGTTGTGATGTAGAGTTTTATTTAAAAGTGTGTTGGTTGTTTTGCGTAGTAGTGTAGTTTTGTTTTGTGTTTTATGTCAAGTTTTTGTGTGTTTTATATTTATCCTCAAATCGTTCACCAATCGAAACCACTACATGCAACTTTCCCTCATGACTCACCACACAGGTGTAAAGTGTGTCACCGTAAGAAGGACGAAGACTGCATGTTGTTGTGTGATGGATGCAACCAGGGATTCCATATGTACTGCCTTAGACCACCCATTAAGGTTGGTGAGGTGAGGGTGTTGTGGTGTGGATGTTGAGATGATAGTGTGTCAGGAATTTTTTGTTTTTTTATTGATCAACATGCATTTTGTATGTTTAAATTGTGGCTTTACACTTGGTCTGTGGCTTGCATCGATATAAGTAAGAAATTTTTATATAATTGCTAATATTATTTATTTTGAAGAATAGTGTAATGTTGCAGTCAACACCATCATCTCACAACCCATTCAACCAAAAACAACAAAAAATATCAAACCAACAAATCCACACACACACACCCACTCAACAAAATCTATCACTCAAACGCCAGAAAATCCCTGAGGGTGACTGGTACTGCAGCACATGTCGACCTAGGGAACTGTCTCCTTTAGCTGTCAGGAAGGTGACCCGCAACATCAAGTATCAGGATGGGGAGTCTGACGCTGATGATGGGGGTCCTGTCGCCAATGATGATGATGCTTCTTCTGTTGATAAGTTGGTTTTGATGTATTATAGGGGAGGGTGGGGTTGTTTTGCTGTGTTTCTATTTGCGTTGGTTTTGTTGTCTTTACGAGAGAGGAAGAGGCGAGGTTGGTTTTTGTTGTTTTGGGGATTAGTTACGTTTATCATTGTTACTTATCAATTATTAATTAACTAGCCATCACTCATGCATAACCACATTGTTTAAAGAAAATGACACTTCATGGATCTTAATAAGCCCACCACAACACACTTTACAAATAATAATAATAACAATTAACATCTGTATAGAATACATTTACACACTGCTCCACCACCCACTATACAGAGTGGTATCTTGCAATGGCAGCACCACTGACTTGAACACATTCAACTACCCTGAGGCTGTCATCTTCCTTCCTGAACCATCCAACAACAAAATACCAAAAAAACGTTTGCATCATTCATTTGAGTATGAGCCTATAAACCATAGATAATCTTTATCATAATGGTTTAAAATAGTGATTTAGTTTCATTATATGTATTCTTGGAGTGTTTTGCATCAATTTATATAGCTTCAATCAATGCAACTAAGGTTGTAATCATAATGAATGCCCAAAAGGAGGACCAAAGAAGAAGGACCCGGTCTTAATGACGAACACCACGGCACCCAAGTCTACAACCAGGTCGGGCAGGGGTGTGGTGTCACCCAGGATTGGGGAGGACTTTGTGGTTGAGAAGGTGCCATCATGTCGCAGTACAGAGACCACTGTTGAGAAGCGCAAGAACAGACGAACCCCCCTCAAAAATTCCAAGTACTCAGAAGATTACGAGTTTAATATTGATAACCACAGTGAGGGGGAGGAGGATGAAGAAGAGGATGACATTGCTGGTGATGATGATGATGATGCTGGGAGTGGTGGGTCGCCTTGTGTGGAGAAGAAAAAGCGAGGTAGGAAGCCGATGAAGGAGGAAAAGAGGGGCAGGAAGCGCAAGTCGTATGAGGAGGATGATGAGGTGGTCTTTGGGGGAGGTGAGTTGATATCTCATCAGTGATTTTAAGCTATTTTTGTTGTTATTTTTTTAGAAAAAATTAGAATAATCTAAAGCCTACAAAAATACAACGGTTTTTATAACAATGGATTCTTAGTTAATTGGAAAGCTAATCTTTAATTAAACCTCGCTACCATTTTGTTTATCCAAAACATTTCAATCAAACATCAACAAGCCAAGTAGATATAACTAACTTTTCAGTATAAATTCACTTAAAAAAACCAACCTAAATCCCCTCCACACAGAGAAGGTCAAACGCACCCGCCACACCAAAACGCCATCATCATCAGCATGCAAATCATCCCACCGCAACATCGACTCATCACTCAAGGCTGTCGAAACCCTGGTCGGGGAGATGATGAGGAATGAGAGTGCCTGGCCTTTCCTTAAGCCTGTGTCAGTTAAAGAGGTTCGCTTGTACAGCTAAGTGTTCGTGTTTTTATTTACCAGCCTATCAATATTGTGGTTATTATCTGCTCTTGGTATCTTCAAAACTACACAACCATCATTTTTCTCCAGCCTCACACCACTTTTATGAATACAATCCCACCACACACCACCCTCCAACCTCACTACCTCAACAACCCCCTAGGTGCCTGACTACTTGGAGATAGTGAGTCACCCGATGGACTTGTCGACCATCAAGTACAAGTTGTACCAGTACCAGTACACCAGCGAGGAGCAGGTGTTAGCTGACCTCAAACTCATGTTTGACAACTGTAATCTCTATAATAGGTTGGCGTCTTCACTGGTTCTTATTGTTTTTTCTTTTTGCGTTTTAGGATGCTTTCGAACGCTTTTTTGATATTATGGAAATTGACAATATTATTGTTATTATTATGTTCTGATTGAAATATTACCTCTAGTTGAAATAACTATTTGAATATTAATATGTTATCATTTTAATTGTTATTTCTATTATTATTGTTATTATTACTATTATTATTACCATGCACCACACCCCTGCAGCCCGAACACACCGGTGCACAACGCAGGCCTGATCTTGGAGGACTTTATGGACAAGCGTTGGATCGAACTCAATAGCAATAGTAAAAATAATAATAAATCGAATAATATCAATAATAATAGTTTACATAATAACGGTGAAACGAACAAAGGCAGGGATAAGAGGTTCAGTTTATAATAGGATGATAAATTTTATTATTTGTATTATTATTTCTATTAATTTTTTTTTCATATTATTTTGCCTATTATTCTTATTCTTATTATGGTTTCATTATCACCATAGATAGACTAATTAGGATTTTTAATGAATTAGCTTCTGCAAGTGGTTAACACATCATAACATGAACATTTATTACATAATATTACCACTAGCTGTCACTAGGATCAATAACCTTCCATTGCTTCAATGGACTCTTGTGTTTATGCGTATGTGGTTTGTATTCATTCACTTTATGCATATTTATTATTATCTATAGTATGTCTTATTTTTATTTTTAGTATTATTATTATTATTTGTATTCATATAAAGCAACTAAGAATCTTGTTACGGTTTTGTTGAAGACACGTTTGTTTTTGCCGTCTCTTAACTTATTCTTTTGATGATATTATTATTATTATTATTGCTATTATGTTGCTATTGTTTTTTTATTCTTATTATTGCTATTGGTAGATTAGTAATATTATTATTTTATTATGGATAATATTATTGATATTATTATTGTTTATTATTTTTGTTGTTATTACAAAATAATAGTTTATTGGTTGGTTTCGTTAATGGGTTTTCATCTTATTGTCAATCCTTAGTCGGAATGTAGATTTTCCATTTATTTTCACTTCGATAATGTTTTAAAACTTTACAAATATGCATTTTGTGTGTGTCGCTGTGTGTTTGTGAGTACCTGAGTATAATTGTTAGTATGTTTGCCTGTCTGTCTGATTATTTGTTTGTCTTCCTCTTTGTGCTTCGGTGTACATATTTATGTTGAACATTTATTTTTTTTTATAGAATAAAATTTTAAAAATCATTTTTCATTAAATTTTTTTCTGAAAACCCTGCAATTTTACATGGGAATAATCTTTTTAACTTATATCAGCAAGCACATCAGTTGAAAAAGTCCAAAAACGCCTGATGAAGTATCCTGGGCGTTTCATAATGTAAAGTTTTTATTGAATAAAATTGATTAAAATTAATGAGAATAACTTAACCATTTATCTCAAATATGGTTTCTACGCTAAAAAAACAAGTCTTCAGAGAAAAAAACCTAAATTTTTGAGAATAATTAGGATTAAAATAGAAATTAAACAAAGACTATAATTTCAAAAGTTTTTCCCAAAAAGAAAATACTAACCTTAAAACACAACTATTAACTCTCATTATCGATAACATAACTGCGTTAGGAACAACTGATGAAGATTGATGCTGATAATCTTGACAGACGAACCCGCATTTCACGCACCATAACCCCGCAGTCGATTAGTTGGGAAAGAAGCAGTATGTTGTAATAAAAGTAGCAGTGAGAACTGCTCCCCATGAATGAAAAATTGAATTTTAAAATCGTAAGTAACTATTAAACTTATCGTTTATAAGATAATTAAAATACTTGATATGTTAAATAGAGATTGCTTGTATCCAACCACAAAATTAACAGCCATATTAACAGTAAGTTTTAAAATATACTGCTGAATTGTGACAAAATTAAATTTATTAAAAATTATAGTTTCTGTTTGAAATTAAATTTATTTAAAAATTTCTTCATAATATAGAAAAAAAGCAAGAAAACAGTGTCAGTTATTTTATCATCAATTACATGTCTTGCCTCTGATAGCTCTGTCTTGCTATAAATGGCCAATAAATATCTTTTTTTGCAGGACCAAATTGAACATCACAATCACTATAGTTATGTTCTTGTTGATGGAGGTATCTTGTGTGGGAGAGTTTCTTAGGGCCTGTCATGGTTTCTTAAAGGCTGCTCTAAAAGTCTAATATTTGCTCATAATTTGGAGGAATTAAATTTAATATAAATAATATGAATATAAATACTTTATATTAAATGTTTTTAACAGACTTCATCGAAAAAATTTATTTTTAGAAAAAAACAATAAAAAATAGCAATTTTTTATGATGAAATTTTGGAAAATTATAGTTTTGTTCAACAAATGAAATACTGAATTTTTAAATATAAACTGTATTTAGTATTTTATTATTTGAACAAAACTATAATTTTCTATAGTTTTAGTTAAGTTATAATATTTTTCGCTATAAAGTATTAATTCAATTATTGAGTTAAAATCAAAAATTTAAATGAACAAAACGGAGCTATCATATAAAAAAATACCCAAACAGTCTCATTTCATAAAGTTTATAGACCCAAACAGTAAAGTGGCACAGTGGCACAGATGATTAGATACCACTTGGTCACACATGGGTGCAGGTGTAATGAAGTGCTTGATGTGCCTATCATTGACATTTCTAATTGAATGCGGTCTGCTATGATGGCTGGTGTGGTGGGTGATGTGATGGGTTGTGTGGTGGTGTGGTAGTGGTGGTGGTGTGGTAGGTGTTGGAGGTTGGGGATGAGGGTTGGAAATGATGAAGTGAGTAGTAATGGTGGCTGGTGATGGATATGTTTCTAATCATCATTTTACCTCGAAAAAAATGTCAACTATTATGGGTTTTATTGCTTTTACAATTAAGTAGGCTTTTAAATTTCATCAATTGACTTTCTTTGAAAAAAATGGCTTTTGCAAGTGTTGTGGCTACAGTTATTTTAATATGAATTAATATTATATGTCGTGTTATTATCAACATAGAGCTTATTTGTCGTAAAAATTAACAAGTCCAATATTTGATATTTTTATAATTACGCAATTAATATCATGAATTTCTTAATCTGTAAAACATGCGTTGTCAAGCTATAATGAGTTTGATAATTATGATGAGGATAATGATAGAAGTGATGATGATGATAGCAATAATAATTAGTAGGATAGTATGAGTTAGTTAAATAACGGTAGAGTTGTGAATTAATTTCTTAATATTAAATTTTTTAAATAAATAATTGTTTCTAAACAATACTTAGAAAAGCTTTTGAATAGTACCAAAGAAAAGTAGTTAAATCAATAAAAAACAAAAATATAACTATATATCAATAAAAATAAAATTAATAATATAAAAAATCAATAAAATAAATAAAAAGAGAATAATAAGTTAATTAAAAAAGTTAATTGATATTGATTAGAGCTTTTTATTGGAACAAGCTGCGTGCGATTATTAGTTTTATCGTTGTGCAAATTAACTTTTCCCTTCTTATCACACTCTCTTACGCTTTGTTTTTATGTTTATTCAATTTTATTTCAAAAATATTTTTTTTAATAATTTTTTGGTTTTAATTAAAATTTGGGTCTTTAAAACTTTTTAATTAATTAAAAATCTAAATTAATATTAATTATTATAAATTATATTTTCTAAATATTCAATACCATGTATATATAAACACATTAGTGATAACCATAACCCCCGGTTCAGTTTTCATTGGTGTCAACTAGGAGGAGCCTAGGAACCAATCAGCAATCAGTATTTGAACCGGTGGCCTGTGATTGGATTAGAAAGAAAAATCAATTGTCAATTTCTTAGCGTTAATTTCGTTAAAGAGTGCGTTAAATGAATATAAATATTAGCGTAAGAAGTTCTTAACTTTTGGAAATCTTTTCGAATGAAGTATTATTAAAATTTATGTAAATTATTTTTTTTGATAAACTCAATAAACCCGGAAGAATTAAAAATCGTTGATGATAATGCGTATATATTAATGATCCTGATTAGAAAGAACTGTTAAGATAACAATAACCTATGAAATACAGCCATCAACCGATTGGGAAGCTAATATTGAATTCGTTTGAAACTTAATGTTAATAACTAGATAAATAATATTTACTAGCTTGATGAAACACGGTTGTTTAAGTAACTGGAATAAACAACATTGTTGGACAAATAAAACCATAAATGTTAATATAAATGCTGGTCAACGAGATAGTGCTTAATTATTTAAAATGTTGAACAACTACGGCAACAATAAACATCAACGACAAAGGCAATAAAAACAAATGAAATAATATTAACTAAATTAAAAAAAAACATAAAAATAACGAAAAAATTGAAAAAAAAAATGGCGTTTAAATGCAACTGTATTTTCCTGTTAACTGCTGCTTGGCCTTCCTGATGCATCTTTGCTAACCACATATAAGGTTAAATATCATAATTTTCAAATACAAAATTCAGTAATTAATTCTATGACATTTGTTTGCGTAATTCATTCAAGTATAAATGCTTTGAGAATCTCGAATATTTATGTTAAATGTACGTAGCTTTTTACCAGGTGAATTTGAATTTAATCTTATGTTTTACTTAATTTCTATAATGAAACTTTATTAGTTTTCATGAAAATACCCAAATAAAGCTATTTATAATCTAAAACCTGAAATAATAATGATAGACCAGAAAATTCATTGTACCTATGTAATTCTGTGACTCACAAAAACACTTCGTGACAGCTCAATAAACTCTGAAAACTATTCTATGCTAAACTAATATCATCAAGCTTTAAAAAACTATAAATACGTATCTATTTCTTACAATACAACTGCATTGAAGTTTGACAACACAACGGTAACACAATTAAATGAAAACTATAAAAATCTGTGGAACAAAAGATATTTCTATTGTTTGTACTACTCAACATTGAGATATCAAGTGTGAAAATATACATGATGGAAGCATTTTATGAAATGAAGATTTAAAATTTAATTTGAATTTAATTTAAAACTCAAAATTAATTAAATCAATGAAATATTATTAAAAGCAACAAAAAAATGCTTTGATCAAATTTACAAGACTTCCGTAAGCCTAACTTATATTTTCAAATAAATAACAATAATACTTATAAGACGCCAAAAAAATTTATAAAGCAAAAAAAACGTAAAATTACACTAGAAAGCATTGTAACGACACGATAACCTACTAACATTACAGTTAACAGATGTAACAATATAAATAACATGAAAAAACAACACAGAAGATGTGGCGACAATATAACGGACAATCAACATAGTATAACAGTACTGGAAACTGTTATAACACACCAGCTTACTATAAAAAAACAAATCGTTTTTATAACAGTAAAAGCTATTTCTAAAACATCTCATATTATTTAATAGCTATAAAATCATTTATAAAATCACAGATTAAACACAGAGCACTACACTACATCTAATAAAGGGATTATGGTAGCATGAGCTTCAAGAGTTTTTAGAACACAGCATAACACTGCAAGAAAATTAAGTTACATAGCACTAACCTTACATCATACGAGACCCACATAAAAGATCATCATGAGCGTTAAATCTCAGGCAAAAATCTCTTTCAGTATCGCATCCATTGTGGGGTTGGATAATAATAAGAATAATAACAATAATATGAGTAATAAAAAAAATACTAACGATGATAATAATAGAAATAATAATTATAACTATTTTGAGAAAAATGGTATTGGAAGTATTGAAAACAACAGAAATAAAAACAACGATCATGAAACCAGCGAAAAAAAAAACAACAATAACGAAAATAAAAATGGAAATGATGTTAGTAAAATATATGCTAACGGTTTTGTAAGTAAGGTGTACAGTTCTAAACACAAAAACGATGATTATGAGGAGTATAAGGAAGCTAGTGAGGGTAAAAATACTGCTAACAACTTGAAGAATAAATATAGCAAAGATTTGAATAATAATGATGAAGAAAAAAATGGCAGAACGGAAAATATATTGTGTGGGGAAAATAATATTTTGAATAGAAAAAATAGCTACTTTATTAAAGATAACAATATTGATACGAGAAAAAGTTATTACTATTTTGAAAAAAACAAAGAAAAACTCGAAAAATTGCACAATTTTCACGAAAATGGTGCATCTGAGAATATGAAAAGTTCTGGAAAGTTCCGAATAAAATTATTTGGAGATCAAATCATGATTAACAATAATAATTATACAGTTAATGATAAAAAGGGTCCTAATAATGGTATGAACAATAATAATAATAATAATCTTAAAAACGGTTATAATAAAAATGACATTAATACCAATAATGATAACAAAACTGACCTAGAAAATAATAAAAATAATAATGGAAATAATGATTTAATAAACAACAAAAATAATCATAACATAAACAATAACAACACTGCAACTTCACCATTCTTACCACACCAATACAAACAAAGCATCAATGGAAACAATAAAAAAAATGAAAAGAATAATAATAAAAATAAAAATAATAATAATAACAATAATAATAATAATAATAATAATAATAATGAGAATAATGATACAAATGATGATAACAATAAGGATATATTGGAAGGCCAAATAACGAATAAACATGATATATATACGAATGGTAAAGAAATCATAAAGGACAATGCTAAAAATAATTGTAATAACAACAGTAACTACTCAAAAAATGAGTACAACAATAAAAAACTAAGCAACAATGGGTTAAAGACAGCATCTAACCTCAAACATACAAAAAGCATTTTTCAAACGGTTGATTTACTAGCAAAAAACGAAAACAAACCAGCTTCACTTCAAAGCAATACAGATGCATTGCCAACTATAGAAAAACCCGAAAACCCAAGCCACCAAAACAGTGCTAATAGCATAATACAATCTCAAATCTTATACCCAACAAAGTCATTCATACACTCTTCTAGAATCAACCCAGTGCTGACAGCAAGGGCAATTCCCCAGCCATTCGATACTTTCCTCTCTTCCATCTTTCCACCTCAACACATACAACAGCTACAGCAACTGAAACTACTACAAAGGTCTCTACATGCTTCTCAGCCACCCCATTATAACCAGCAGAGTTTTATGCATAAGATGCATCCATTACAGTTGGACCAGTTCTTGAGAAACAGATTCAATTCTCTAGGTTAGTTGTTTGTGATTCATGGTGGTTGAGCAATAGTAAAGTATAATATTTTGATTTTTTACCAGATCGGGTGTTCTTCCATACACCAGTATTATCATTACCATTGTCATCTCTATTACAATCTTATTCCCATCACTAACACTCTTATCATCTGAGTCATTTCAAACTTAATCTTCTCAACACCAATATTCTTACCAGCACAACTACCTCATTCAACACCATTACCCACCTCTCCCATGAACAAATAACTATAAATGATTATGTATTCCTACCACCCTAGGCCAAGTAGGCACCTCCTACTACCACCAGTTCAGAAAACCAAAGAGGATCAGAACAGCATTCTCCCCAAACCAGATTGTGCAGCTTGAACAGGTTGTTAGGAGTTTGTTTCAATATCTTTTGGTTTTTTTATTTATAATATTTGATTATTTATGCTATTATATTGAGAAGCTTGCTTATATTTCTGTTTCAATTATCTGAAACCCAATTTAGATGCTTGACTAGTTTGAGATCCATATTGCATGATATTGAACTACAACTAAAAATAAACTTTGCTAATTTATTATTGTCATTGTATCCATTCATAATGTTTCCAATAAAAAGAAACATTGAATGTTACCACCACACCTTCAGGCGTTTGATGGCAACCAATACTTGGTGGGGAAGGAAAGGAGGGATTTGGCTTGTGCTCTCAACCTGTCAGAAACACAGGTTTGTTAATCGTTGCTAATAGATTTGGAGTTTTCTTATATAGTTTTAATGTGAAGCGCTAGTAAGACTCTCAGACCCTCGAACTCCGCGTTTGGGTTCAAACACTACCGGTAGAGGCATATATATGGTATATGTTGTCTTTGTAATCTCATAATTGTGCAAAAATTTTATTTTCAAAATATTTATAAAACATTAATTAAATTAATAAAATTAATGCATATTTTAAAATCCTTGAAACCTGTTTCCGTAGTGTCTTTAATTATCTGTTGTGCTCGGCTGTAATATTAAAATAATTTGAATTAGCAAGCAACAAGTTTCTCATCTTTTCCACGCATTTGGAATTTATTAAACAAATAATCATTCACACATTGAAAATTTTTTTCGGTTTTTGGTTGTTTCTAATTAACCCTAATTCTGTTTTCTAATATTTTTAAAACTTCCTTCTCAGATAGCATGATAAATATTCACAATAAAGCTTGATTTGTCATGATAATATAATAGCCGGTATGATTTTCACTTTCAGTCTTGTTTGTCAGTTTGATATTCTAAAAGATCTTTCAATATAGGCATCTATCTATTTAGTTTTAGAGCCATTTATCATTACTCTTTCATCCATCCATCCATCCATCCATCCATCCATCCATCCACCCTTCCATCAGATGAAATAGAAGCCAACACATTATAAAGCTTTAATCCTTTTGACATTCTCTGATTGCCTTCAAAGTCCCTTTTGTTGTGCTATGTCCTTAGCAGTCTGAAGTCATTTCATTGCTATTCTTTTAATTATTCTTATTATTCAATCGTTTTTTTTAATTTATTATTCTCATTGTTTATTATACATTTGTTGTTGTTTTTTTAACTATTTTATTTATGTTATCCATTCTTACTAGTAATTGCATAATTTTATTAGTTAATGTGTATTATAATGTATAATTGTTTTTTAAACTAATTTTCACTCACTTTACTTTTCCACGTCAACATCTCACGCTTTCCTTTCAAACTCGAATGACATTAATCGGCACAAAATGGAGAATTTACTAATATAAAAGATGAAGCAAATACAAATCTTAAAAAATCAATAATAGAACATCTTAAATTGAATTATCTTCTATTCTTGGTTCTTATGTAGTTTTGTAAATCATGCTTAAATAAAATCATAAAAATAAAAAACAATAAAATTATTATTTTTATTATTATTATTGATGTTATTAGGATTTTTATTAGGAGTTTAATACTGAATAATAGGCGTGTAATTGGAAGCGACAAATGTTGGATTTGTAGTAATATAACTTTTGCCTCAGGCTATGTGCTGTGGTGTGGTTTGGTTTAATGTGCTCTGCTGTGATGTGGTTTGGTGTGGTGTGCTGTGGTGTGGTGTGGTTTGGTTTAGTGTGCCGTGGTGTAGTGTGGTGGGGTGTGGTTTGCTGTGAGATGGTTTGGTTTAGTGTGGTGTTGTGTGGGATGTGGTTTAGTGTGGTGTGGTATGTGATGTAGTGTGGTGTGTAGTTTGGTTAAGTGGTGTGTGGTGTGGTGTGCGGTGTGGTTTAGTGTGCGGTGTGGTTTAGTGTGGTGTATAGTTTGGTTTAGTGGGGTGTGGTGTGGTTTAGTGTGGTGTGGTGTGTAGTTTGGTGTGGTGTGTAGTTTGGTGTGGAGTGTGTTGTGATTTGGGTTTGGTGTACTTTGAGGTGGTTTGGTTTACTGTGGTGTAGTTTGGTGTGGTGTGTAGTTTGGTGTGGAGTGTGTTGTGATTTAGGTTTGGTGTACTTTGAGGTGGTTTGGTTTACTGTGGTGTAGTTTGGTGTGGTGTGTAGTTTGGTGTGGAGTGTGTTGTGATTTAGGTTTGGTGTACTTTGAGGTGGTTTGGTTTACTCTGGTGTAGTTTAGTGTGGTGTGGTGTGTGATGAGTTTAGTGGGGTGTGGTGGAGTGTGTGTGCTAAAGTTCAGAGTGGTGTGTAGTGGGGTTTGATCTTGTGTGGTGTGGTTCAAAATGATGTGGTGTCTGGTGTAGTGAGGTTTAGCGTAGAGTGTTATTTGTTAGTCAAGTGTTGTGTTTCATGTGGGATAGCATTGATGGTGGAATGTCTGGTGTATTTTTGAAACATGTATATTCTGAACAATTTTGAACAATAATTACAAACTAACTTTTTGAAGACATTTTTACTATCTAATTTTATGAATTTTTGACGTCAAAAATACGTCAAAAATTATGTAAAAATTTAGAAAAACAAAAAAAAAACGAAATTCTTTTCGTATATATCAATAAAAAACAATCTATTACTTTATACTTATCGGAAAAAAGATTGATTGGGGAATTAATAGCTTAAAAATTACAAAAGATTAGAGTAAGGTATATTTGATCGGTTGGAGAGTAAAGGATATGAGAGATTAAGGAATTTCTAAATGTGTTTGATAATGTAGGTTAACATTACAAAAAGTATTAGGTGGATGATGGGAATGAGGAAAATAACGTTTGTGTTGGAAAGAAAAATCGAGAAAAAATTAGGTATATAAAAATGAAATTAAAATGAAAAAACATAAAATAAATAAAAAATAAATAAAAAGAAGATAACAAAAAAATTTAATTAAAAAAAACAATAATAAAATAGAAAAATTTACAGAAAAAACGATGAAAAGGTTAAAAAACAATAAAATTAAGTTTAAGCACGCCCTCAATTTAGGTCTGTCAAAACTAGTTAGCGCTGATATTGTTGTAATGATGCGGTGGTTGGCTTAATAATATTATATTTTATTGAAGATATTATTTTTTATTTTCTTATTAATATTATTATTTGAATGGTATAAAGTTTTAATTCAGAATAACAATAAAGTAAGTTATTGTGTTATTTGAAATTGTATGTAGATTTGATTGTACCTATAGATTTTCGAAGTTTTGTTGGTTTTGAGAAAAAATTTTAAGTTTCAATGTAAAAAAAAACAAAAAATCTAAACAACAAATCAAGTATTAAATAATTGAATTAGAAAAATAACAAAAGGAAAAAAGTGAAATAAGAATTGAAAAAAATGAAAAGATAAAAAAAATATAAACATAAAGTAGGAGAAATTAAGACGCAAGACAAGTGAAAGGAGGAAGAAGATAATAAAAAGAGCTTATAGGTGGTAATTAAGAGAAATAAATAAAAAAAAAATATTAAAAAAATAATTAAATAATAACAATAATAATAAGATAAATTATAATAAGGCTGGAAACAATATTAGTTACATTAAAAACAATAAAAATTTAATTAATAAGATAGCAATAACATAGTAAAATTAAAGAATAAAGAAATGTATAAAAAAGAAAAATAAAAAATAAGAAATAAAAAAAAAAAAAAAATAGTAACGAGCGTGTTACGACTGACGTAATCAATAGATAATCGATACTAAATACAAATACGATTGGTACCTTTTAGCGGCCGTTATCGAGCTGTGGGAAACGATAATGATATCGATACAATAATAATAATAATAATAATAATAATAATAACAATAATAATAATAATAATAATAATAATAATAATAATAATAATAATAATAATAATAATAATAATAATAATAATAATCATAATAATAATAATCATAATAATAATAATTTTATAACAAAAAAAATAATAGTGATGATATTGAAATAAAAACGACAATAATAGAATAAGCAAAAAATTAAAAAAAATAAATATCACCATACTTATTCGAGTTTATACAAAATTAATTTTGCAGAAAATGAAATAAAATCAACTATCAGTATTAACATAAGCTAAACAGTGCTTTTTAACACAAAATGCTGTAATAAAGATCAAAAGACTCGATAGCAGTTAGATAGATCATTGTAGCACCCCCAGGCATTAAAAACACTCACTGATGCTATTCAATGCATGATTATCAGCTCTAAATCCATCTTTGTTTATGGCATTCAATATTAATTTATGTTATTGATGATGGGGGTGGTAGGATACTAACATGTTATTGATAATGGGAAATGGAAGGTACTAATGATATTGATAAGCAAAAAGAAGAAAATTTAAAAAAAATAAATAAAATAAAAAATATAATAATTATTTTTATCATAATTATAACAATTGATTTCAGTTATTCACAATGAGAGTTATCACATAAAAAAGATAGACCAGATAGAAATATTCATTATAGAAAAGTACTGCGGAAAAATGTCAGTTGGGGATACAAAGCAACAATGATATTGATTCAATAGAGATGTGTGGTGTTGGACAAGCACTTTACGCTTACTATAAAAAGCATAACGTTCTTTATACTGACCAATAAGATTAAAGCGGATTTGGGACGGTATTTTTGAAATTTGCTATTCCTCCCGTCAAAAACAGCATTTTGAAGGTGTCATTTATTTAAAAATATCAAAAAAAAAATAGCATGACAAAACCAAAACAATGCTTTGTTAACAGAAAAATAGCTAATTAAAAAACCTGGTGTAAATCTGCTTCAATCTTATTGGTCAAGGTAAAAACGTTATGCTTTCTATAATGAGCGTTAACTTCCACTGAAATTTTAAACCATAATATGTCACGTCAATAGATAATATGATGTTGAAGGATAATGATGATCAATGGATTATATTGTGACGCTGAATTATAATTATGGGTTGTGATGGGGCTGCATTGAAACATGGGGGATGATAGAACAATAGTGCTATCTGCAGTGTTGTCTGCATTGTTTCTGCGCAGTATTGAAGGTGTTTGTTTTTTATGTTTCAATAAAAAGGTTTTTATTGAGTGATTATGTTTTTCTATTTTTTTTGCTTATTTTTATTATTACCATTGTTTTTTTGTTTTTATTGCCGTATGTGATGTTGTCGCATAATACTCAAAATATAAATTTTTTTATACTTAAGAATATTATTTGTTTTTTTTCATTTTACATTGATCTTATCAGTATCAAATTTTAGTGATCAAGTATACATATTAATATCTCCACCAACGGTTCATTGACTCAAGTGTCATCATTCTATTAATTTGTCACTTTTACTTTATTCTATGAAGTTTGTTTTTTTTTCCAAAATTTATTTTCACTGTTTTACTCAACAAATAAAAATTTTTATTGTTAAAATTTCATTGTTCTTGTATTCTCCACAAATTCTTTTTCAATTCTCTTGTTTTTACTATATTTCTTCCACTGAAACTCAAATTTGAATAGACCTTTTCAATGATATCTATAACTTACCCGGTGTTTTAACCCCCCTGCTTTCAAAGCTTTCAATGGAGGCTTAAGATTCTATTACAAATGTTTTTTGCTTGAATTTTTTTGTGCCAAGTTGAATCAATTCTTTACGCCGCTATTATTTCAAGTGAAAATTTAAGAGTATTTTCGACAGTTTTCAACGTCATTTATGAAAAAAATTAGTCAATTTATTGAGCAAAAAGTAGCTATAATTTTTGATAAGTTCTTGTTATCATAAAACATTAGCGAAAATAAGTTATTTAGTAACTATGGTTATGGAGCAGTTTAAACAAATACTTCAAGTATTAAAATTTGGTTATCAACTAATTTGGGAACAACTTATTTTTCAATACCATTATTTCAATGTTAATTATATAATTGTCTATGTAATTATGTAATCTAAAGTTAAAAGAATTATTTTTTAAAAATAATGAAGTTTAGATATGCTTTAGAATTCAAAAAATAAAATTTTCATTTTTTGGAAAGAAATTGATCTCCGTGTCCCCTCCTTCGGACAATATCCTGGTTTTTTTTGCTTTTTTGCGAAGTTTCTCGAGTAAGGAATGCCAGGCTTTTGTGTCTACGTGCAATTGAGAATTATTATAACCGACTTTAATGAATTATTTTTTCTCATTTCCAAACTTTCTTTTGTCAGTAGTTTCTTTTGGAGAGAAAACTTATTAGTATCTGCCATGGTCTTTATGATTTCTGGCTTGTATACTGTTTAATGTTTTATTTTTTTTAACATGTATGGATACTATTTTTTTTATTTATTTGTTTAAAATAGAAATTAGTTTAATAAACATGTTAGGATTATTTAGGGAGATATTTTTAATTTCATGGCGTGTTTAGTTCATAAACTATTATAAGCATTATTCCCATAAACACCTCTGCACCAAACTGAACCACCACCACCACCACCACCACCACCATCACCACCACCACCACCACCACCACCACCACCACCACCACCACCACCACCACCACCATCACCACCACCACCATCATCACCACCACCATCACCACCACCACCACCACCATCATCGAACATCTAAGTTTTCAAGCTTTAGCATAAAAGTGCAAAAGTTCAAAGAAGGAAGTGAAACTATACACAACATTCTCTATCTCGCCCCTAGCGTTTTAAGACTCACGTACAAAAAGCACACAAATCACACGTACGAAAAAACAAACACACACGTACACTTAAACACACAAAAATCACATACATTCATCACAAACAAATATATATCCATCAATAGAGCATAAACTCAAAGAAAAGTTTGTTCATAAACTTAATAGAACTAATTAGAGATTAAAATATTTAATGTGGAATAGAAAATATACTGATAAGATATTACAAAACAGCTATAAAAAAGGTGAGATTCTTGGTAATTTTTTTTCGAATTATTCAAATTCAAATGATGTTTTTGGTTCAAAAATATAATTATCACAATTAAAAAAAGAGAATATGTAAATGACATAGGACGGGGAATTTAGGTGTTGATACTTTGATTTAAATGAAATCTGAAGTCAAATATTGAAAAAAAATATTATATCAAGCACTATTTTGATAAAGTTGAACTTTATAATAATTTATTTCTTTTTAAATAAATTTTTCAATTTTTTCTATAATTGGAGATTAACTAACGTGAAGTTCAGCCATAAGATACTTGTGTGTTTTTTGTCAAAGCAGCTCGCTAATTGGCTGCTGTCCCGCACATCAATCTCCCATTAACCAATCATTTCATCTCGTTTGATTAATAACCAATTAAATAATTATACCACAACATAGTTTTGATACATAAATAAAATTTAACGCACTCAAAATATTTTAGATACAAGAAATTCTCATATTTTATAGAATAAATAACATTATTGAAAATTAAATTATTGGAAACTTTGTTTTAATAATATATCTCTGAATTACTTGAAATTTAATTCTTCAAAAAACTGATAAAATTAGCATCCAAGTTTTATTTAACTTTTTCAAAATAACAGAATTAAATCAATTGATGTGAGCCATTAATAATATAAATCTTTTATAGGTCAAAGTTTGGTTCCAAAACAGAAGAACAAAATTTAAAAGATCAAAAACCGATGATGATAACGACTCCAAAGATCCTAAAAGCAGATCTGTTTCCGAAGACGAAATCCAAGAAGGCGAAGAATCCCCGAAAGAAGGTGAATACAACGAAAAAAAACCCCAAAACTACCATTATAACAAACAACAACAACAGCCCGTGACAGCATATAACTCACTGTCCCTCAACGAAAAACTTTCCAACAAACTAAAAACTGAAGATGGGTTCAACAGGAAATCAACAAAGCTTTCTCACCACGTGAGCAAATGGAGAGCTGAAACAAACCAGATTTGAAATAATTTGGAGAAATATATGGGATAATATGAATGATATATGTGGATATATGAAAAGATGTTCAGATATATGAAAGTATGGGTTTAAATAAGGATATATGGATGGTAAATTAACTGGTGTTGATGATTCAGTTATTAATATTTCGCATGTATTTATCATTTAAAACCTTGGGGTTTTGAAAGAATTATTTGATATAAATAAAAGTTGTGGTTCTTGAAAATGCTGTAGGTGAATAACTAAAAAACAGTTACCATGAACCACTTTTGTGGAAATAATTATTGAATTTAGTTTCAACTTTGAACATACATCGTATTTTATTGTTATATGCTAATAAATTTGTATGAATATTTGTTTTATTAAAATTGTTTTCCATCTATTTGATTATAATTCTTACTGATATTTTCATCCATAAATTATTAGTATCCTAATAATACTTATGACACTCATAAGCATTGGACCTTAAAGGGAAACTTTTGAAGTTTTGCATCTTACATTTAATTTGGTTTATTTCTTTAATGTATTGTCATTAGTTATTTCGTTTCAGTTAATTTTTTTATTATTCCAGTTAAGGTAATTATTGAATTTTTATCCTTTTTATTGATTATAACATATTTATTTATATTCTTTTCTTTGTATTGATAACTTCAACTGAATCAAAAATCTCTCAAATAGCATAAATAAAATCTAGAAATATTTATTGAAATTTATTTCAAATATCAAAAAAATTATTGAAAAATACAAAAATTTTGTAATTAAATAAAAATTGCTTATTTAAGCAAAGGAAATAAATACAGAAATATAAAGAAAACTGGATAGAAGCAGTTTTAAAACAGTCCTTCAATACTTCGGTGATGACCGATATTATATAAATAATCAGTACAGACATTTTTAGTTAAGACTAATAACCAAACCATTAAAAAGTTAAACAGGGATTATAATTTCTATAAGCAGTAGGTTTGTATATAAAATAATTAGTTCACTAACAACCATTTTAACATTATTAAAAATAAAAAATTGAGAAAATGATATCAATTATTAAATATATGCTTATTTTATATAGATAGTATTAGTAAGATGGTTTATCGTGGATATTAACTAGCTCATAATAAATGTAATAGACACAAACATAAGAGCTATTTGACAAGAGTTTCACACGTTTTTGTTGTTATAATGCTTGATGTCTTAGAGATATTTTTAGTATTTGATTATGTGAGTTCTGCTTACCAAAAAATACTTTTGTGTTTGTAAAGGACAATTCATTCGATAGGGGGAGACCAAATGCTGTTAAACGCAGTTTCTGTTCAAAACGGAAAATATTGAGAAATATTCGAAAGGTTATCGCAATATTTATAAGAACTATATAATTACCATATGAAACTGAATGAATATACTGTTTTAATAACTGATGAGAGGAATAAGAGTTTTAAATGAATTTATGAAACATAATAATATAAATATATAAGTTAAACTCAATTTAAAATAATAAAAAAGTTTGGAAATAAGCTGAAAAAGACACAAATATTTTGTTAAAGAATTAAAGCAGAATTTAAAAGATAGTTAATAACTAGCTTTGTGAAGTTATAAATATAACCATACTAATAATTTCGTTGGTACTTGGCTATTTAGGTAACTTTTAAAAAGAAATTTAAAAAATAATGAACTGAAATACATATTTAGTGAATTATTCTACAGAGCAACAAAACAATCAAATACGACTCTTATATGGGTTGAAGCTTCAAACCATCATCCTTTGACCCTATGATGATGAAGTAAACATGTGAAATAAATAGATATAGTTAAAAAGTAAAAGAAAATCTAATGAGTATATAGAGTAATAATGAGGTAAATACATTAAACATATATAAAAATTAAATAAAAAACTCCAGACTTGAGAAAGAACTATGAGTATTATTTGTGTTTTATGAAGAAACTTGCTGATGAATGTATTGAATGAGAATAACACGAGATTATTTTTGATACTTTAATAAACATTTCCATCAGAAATTTTATATATATATATGAAGCTACAAATTTGAATATCTTATTCATTATAAATATATTAGAAGTAGAAACATCGGAGATACAGCTAGTAGAATATTCTACTGGCAAAAATACATAACATGGGATAATGGATATAAATGATATAGGAGTAAACATTAAGTTTATAAATTTAGTAGTAATACAAAATTTTTTATATATAATAATAGTGAAATTGTATTTCAATTAGAAAATTTAAGTCGGAAATGCTGTTGATTTATCATGCATTGCAGTATGAAACCGTCATAATTCTATTTTACAGCGTGAACTTCTCTCAATAACCAGCATATTACCGTGGAAAATTCATGTTTAAAACTGCATTTAACCTAGAAGAGATTCAGTTACTTCTTGTTGAAAGATTAAGAGTGTAAACCTAACAAGAATACACGAAAAACGTAAGCAAATCAATAAACACCCTGACTTTGGCGTGGAGGAGTTAGGTTAAGATTTATATTTACATTGTGAACAATGATAATCTTTGTACATAGACATAATCCTTCAATGGACTTTGTTATAATTTTTGTGTTACCTTTTCAGAGACACCTTATGCATGTTTTGTATAGTAATTAAACTTTAAAAACATCAACTGAGGTTTCATACATTTATTTAAAATAAAAGCTAAAAGCTATAATTTTCGATAAGTATAGCCTTATCATAAAACGTTAGCAGTATTATCTTGTATTATAGATGTGAGGTAAAATGTATTTTAAAGTTCTGTGTCGATAATATTTCCCTTTATTAAACTCAATAGTATATCAGAACTTATACAAGTAAATATTATAAATATAATTCAGATGCTGCTATGAATAAAGCATAAATTTCGATATGAATACTCTATAAAAACAAACCTGCCTGCCATTTAAGATAAATAGTGATAGAACAAAGGCACTAAATGACGCAACTATGTCAAAAAAAGATAGCTATATCAATAAAATTCCAAAACATTGAATAGAAGCACTGTGGTGTAGATAACTGTAAGGCTGGAACCAGGAAATACCCAAGCCTCGTAATATTTGTTATCTGTCTTATCATCGAATTGTACTGAACTACTGAGACTCAATGATTAAGATATCTTTCTAACATAAGCTAACATTGTTGAAATATCCCTGTTAACTTATATTATAGATTTATTTTTGTTAGTGGATAACGATGTAGCGTTAAAAAGATAAAAAATATTTAACATAACGATGTTATGAAATAAAAGCTCATCTCTAGTCTTGCTTCAGTATCATTTATCTAGGGTTCACAAAAAGCACTATACATAATGAAAAAGTAAAGAAGCCATACTTTGAATATACAAATTTTATGACGAAGGAACATTAATAATTATCTGTAGGGTAGTTAAATACTTCTATAGTAACATGTACACGCATGAATTATGTATTGTTGAAAACTCAGGAATCTTGTTACTCTAAGCTGCTTATGCATTGTATCTGTATTGTATTAATATTGTGTCCAAAGCATCAGGGTGATCCATGCGTTGTAGTGATATTTGTAACTGTTTTTATAAAGTGGTTTTATTATGATAAATAAGCATTTCTGTCAGGCAAGAAGCGGTGTTGAGGTGGCTCTGGTGTGAGAAACATTTTTTGGTCCCGTGTTGGAAGTTTCTGCGGTAGAATATACTGTGATGTTTTGTGTTGATATTGTTGAGGATGGGGGGATCGTTGTAGGTGTGTTTGTTGTTGTGGGTTTGTTATGTGTTGAAGGTGTGTTTTTTGTAATGGTTGTGTTATGTGTTGAAGGTGTGTTTGTTGGAGGTGTGTTATGCGTTGTGGATGTGAATTCAACAACTTCTGAGAGTTTAATAATTGGGGATGTGTTTTAAATTCTTTTTGTTTCGATTGGATTGATGGGTTTTGAGACTTGGGAGGAGGAAGAAGGCGAGGGGATGGTCGCAAAGGAGGTAGCTCAGGCTGGGAGGAAGATAATTCTAAGTGCGGTGAATACATTTGTTTGAGATGATGTTGACTATGAGGGTAATGTAAAAAATCTCTTTGTGAATTCTGAGACTCTTGTATAAATAACTGATTCTGCTTGTTATGCTGTTGTTTGGGGTTGAGACCTATGTAGAACTCTTGCGAGTGGCTGGGCTGGTGGAAGTAGAGATCAAATTTTGAGTGTGTATCTTGATGTTTCTGATTCTCATAAGGATGTTTTTGGTTGTGAAATGATTCATTATTTGGAATATAATTTGGTTGAGAATTGAAATTCGAGTTCTTGTTTTGCTGTTTGGTGTTTTGAAACTTACTGAGATGTGTTGAAGAAAAATGTAACTGATAATTTGATTGTTGTAGGTGATTTGCTGGAGGTGAGTGGAATATAGTACTTAACAATTGTTTGTTTGTAAACGAATGCTTTTGAACTTGTGGTGGGGTAGCTTCAAGAAGCATTTGTTGTGGTTGTTGATTGCTTTGTTGTTGAAGAACGTTTTTGAGTTCCTCTGTAAGTTCTTCAACTTGTTTCGTCAACATTTTGTTTCTGTTGAGAGCCATCATGTAGCGCTTAACAATTTTAGGATGACAACAATCTTCATGTTCTTTTCTTTGTTGGTGGATTAAATGTTTTCTTCTCATTAGCTCTTCCTTCAAACTTTCTATCTGTTGCTGGTATTCATGTTGTTCTTCATGTTTTAGTGATTGTTGTAGTTGATGCATACTGATGTCTGTGTACTCGTCATTTTGATTTTGTATAAATAGTTCTTCGTTTCCAAAATGATTACTTTGTCCTAGATTTATTCTTTGCTTATAATTTAAATTCTTATCGTTGAAATCCACATAGTTTTTATTTGTGTCATTATCTTGACTATTAACAAAGTAACTATGTTTACTATCTTCACACACAGCATCAGTGAAGCTAGACAATAAACTAGCACCAGTCTCATCCCCATCACTCTCAACGCTGCTCTCATAACCATTAGAGCATACAGACCTCCCCTTCATCATTTTATCTGTATCTTGTGGGTAGTTCTTATGAAAAAGTTGTATATTATTATCATTATACAAATCTTCTTCGGCGTTTTTAATGATTTTTATGAAACTGCCGTCCATTGATCTATGTCTGTTTAGTTTTTTGTTCTTTTTCTCTGTGTTTTTTGAGTTGTTTTGTCGTTTCAGTTGTTCGTTTGAATGTTTTCTGTTATGGATCGGCGGTAGAGACTCGAGTTTGTGATAAGAGTTTGAGTCTTTAGTGGGTATACCATCAAGATTCTGTGAAGTTTAAAAGTATGTTCAAAGAAACAGATAACACTTTTATTTGAAAATTATTTGTTAAGCAATAGAATCATAGTTTATAGAATAAATATTAAACACTGATTTATAAGCATAAACACCAATTACTCAAAATTCTTTTCCATATGGATTGATCTATAAAATACTAAAAAGTTTAAATCGGATTTAAGCATGACCCGGTAAACAGTTATAATCATCAATCAACAACGATAAACAAAGTATCACGGCACCTCTAGCCATTATAAGCAGTTGAGTTGAAAAAAAGTGATTGGATTAGACCAAATGTTTGAAGAAATAGTAGAATGTTGCCTCTACACTTCTCACTCCCTCACCATTATAAAAACGTTACAAAAAGTTTCAATTTAAGGTCAATACTGATTTAAATCATTTCTTTCAGTTTTATTTTGATTTATTATTATAATTGTTATTATTTGAATCTTTTATTAGTTTTATGATTTTATTACTATTTTTAAAAAGATTATTATTTTTTCCTCCATTTCTTCTAAAATAATATTATTTATAACTTTGTTCTATTCTAGCATGTTAAATTGCTTTATAATTAAAAAATTGGTCAAATTATTTTTGTTTGTTATGATTTTTATTTTTTTTTTCCATTATTATTATTATTTTTATTTTATTGCCTCTAAATATAGAGTTAAGTAGTAAGGCTAGTTCGTCAAATAATTATACCATCAGTATTTCAGCTTTGTGTTATGGGTTTGAGGGTGTTTGTTTATTCAAACTTCATTAGTTTTATTATTATCATTTATTATTTTTATTATTTATTTTCATTTTTTAATATTATTTTTATTATCATTATTTTTTTTACTATACAATTTTTATATGTTTATATACACTTACAATAATAGTATTAACTATAATCATAGTTATACATAGTTGTAACGCCGATATATCAGGTAATTAATGTAGATCTTCTTAGGTACAAGCTCATACCACGGTCAGACATGACCAACAAAGGTGGCTATTTAAAGTCCACATTTTACAAATAACACAATCTTTCCCCAAGTTAAGGAAGGTATAATCCAATAAACGATTATTTTTTGTCTAAAACACGGATGGGGGGAAAGATTTTTAATGTTAGAAGCATTACTACACAGCATTACTACAACCTTGTTATTCTTGAGACTACAGCACAAATGCCTTTACATCACTTTGAATCTTTAGTGAGAAGTACGTGGAGTCTTTTCAACTCCATCAATCATTCAATCATAGAGTAGATTTGTTATTTCACGAAAATGACATTTTGAGAAAAGATAATATATATATTGTTGTAGTTTTGTTGTATGAATAGAGTAGTTTAAAAACAGTTGTGGAGAATATATGAAAAGGTTGATTTGTATGAGGTGTTAAACATTTTTGAAAAGATTTCTTAGCATTTTAACCATTTTAATTACAATAATTAAATTTTATTATATATCTCATAACTATGATTAAATATGATTTTGATATTCCAATGTTGAGCTATCCCCATACCAGAAAACTCAACCTACTAATTAATTATGATAAGATTGTACTTATCGAAAATTTTAGTTTCTGTCTAAAAATTTCTTCATTATATAGAAAAAATCAAAAAATTTGAATTAAAATGATACATTAGATGTTTCTGAAAATTGCATAATAAAATATTATTACACATCACTCAATAATATAAGTCATAAAATTTATATAGCGCTAAGTTCAAATTATAATTGTGGAAAACTCCGTGACATCTAGATGAGCTTTTAAAATATTTTTGATACGTTAGATAAACTGAAAGTTAACCTTTTATCAAATTATCAAATACTTAACGTGAAAAAATATAAAAATAAATAGACTATTACTTTTACATAATATAATATACTGCATATATATAGTATATAAAAAGTATTATGAATTTTTTCAAGGTTTCAAATGAAGATAATTTAAAATTTATTCCACTTTTTCTTATCTCAGCAGTTTTATTGCTTGGAAATCATTAATTATGAAAGGGTGAGATTTCCAAAGGTCAACAAAGATAGATGAGGCATGGTGGTTTTGCCCTTATGTTTTTTAACTTATAGCTTTTGTATAACCTATGTTCCATTTTTACTTGTTTATTTTTATTGTTTTATCTTTTTGTTTTTTGTGTTATTTACGTTATTATAGTATTAATTCTATTGAATCTTCTTTAATAATATTTATTTAAAATATTTAATTTCATTTTCATTGTTTAAACACATTTTATTTAGTGTTTTATATACCTAAAATGCCTGTTCAAATAAATCTCATTATATTATCAAAATTTCTATAACTTTCTTCTAAAAAATATCATTAAAGAAAAAACCTAGAAATTCAATTGAAAACAAACAGTGATTTATGAATAACTGTTGAATTCCAGACCCCACACAGAGGTTTGAAGCTATAACATTGAGATATGTTCAATTCTGTGTGTTCAACACGTGGTTTTAAAAAAGATAGACAGTACAGGCGCTTAGGTGGTAGCAAGATTGGGGTTGTTGGAAATGCAAAAGAATAAAATAGGGTATTGAGAATAGTGGTGTCGGTGGTTTGAGAAAGTTCTATGTTGAAATTTTTGGGTTCAAGGATATTTCAACTTATAAATTATTGTGTGAAGAATTGATATAAAAATTTCCAAGTTAAATTTTCTAAATCGAGTGTTTTTATAGTTTTGATATAAAAAAGTTGTATTTTATATTTAAAATTTTTTAAAAACTAATATTTCATTGTTATCAGCAGATTTCATTTGAAAGTTTTATCAATGCTAATAAAATTTGTGGAAATGAAAATTAATAAGCAAACAAAAATAGTGAAAATCTATGATCCGTAATAAAATAGTGAAGAAAATAAGTATTAATAACAATGATAATAAAAAAAAAGATAAAAAAAATAATTTTTTATATAACGCCAAGAAAAGCAATGAGGTGCCCAAGGTTAATAAGAAAAAACATACTAATAATAAAAAAAAAAATGATAATAATAAGATTGATTGATTGAAACATTGAATCAATTGCATACATATATTTTAATAACTTGATAAGGATTATCGCTAATTGCTTCTGAGTAGTAATAAGCGTATCTGAGCAGGCTTGAGTGAGATATGTTAAGTTTAAAATATAAGTTTTAGTAGCGAGAAGTATTTAGTTATGAATATTTATTAAATTACATATATTTATACTTTTTTTAAATTAATTGTTGTTTTTAATCATAGTTTATAGATTAGTTATCTCTACATGTATGATTATTTATTACCATTAGCGTCTTTTTCCTGGAACGGTGTGTTAAGTTTGAGAATGTCTCATTAATTTACAGCATCAAGTGAATTATTTTTAAAGTTTCATTTTATACAAGTAGAAGAATAAATAAAACAGAAGTATAATCTGTATTATGCGGCTTAAATGCATTTGGCCCTAGGGGATGGAGATGTTGAAGGATTGAAAACTATTTTGAATTCAATGATTTATCTTTCATTGTCATTTGATTTAATATTTATTTTTAGTTAAGATTTAATTGCTCTTAATTCATTTTTTTATTTTATGTTTTTTTAATTTTTTTTTTATGAACTTTTAAATAGAAAAAATGTGCGCCTTTTTCCGTTTATTTACTTGTTTTTTTGTTGAAGTGTTTTTGATGGGCAGTCAAGGTTTGAAAATTTAAGATGAAAGAAGAAGAAAAAGAAAAAAAAAAGAAAAAGAAGAAAAAGAAAAAAATGAAGAAGATGATGATGAAGAAGAAGAGAAATCCAATGATGATGATGATCGTGGTGTGAGTGAAAAGGTTAATTATACTCAATATAAACATCTTTTTCAGAGAATTTAAGACCATTGTTTCAAAATAAAAAACACTATTGAAGAATTTTAAAAAAATATTAAAAATGAAACTGAAAAATAAAAAAAAAGACGCTAAAACTGCAAAAAAAAATAATCATAAAAAATATCACAATTTCAAACAAAAAATAATCTAAAGAACAAAAGAGAGATAAAGGAAGGATCGGTGTGATGAAAAGGGGATTGAAGTTTTAATTCTCAGTAACACTTTTTATTAAAAAAACCATAAAAAGGTTAAGCAACAATAAAAAAATATAATAACAGAAAAAAATTTACTGTTAATCATTATAATAAAATCATAAAAAATAATAAAAAGTTTAAAAAAATTAAAAAAAACACATTAAATTCAGAAAACTAAAATTTCTATCTATAAAAAAAATACTGTATCTGAATAAAAACCCCATAGAAGCATTAAACCATAGCTTGAACCCTGAGAAGTCATTTTTTTCACAGTTCCACACAGGTGCTCTTCTTGTGATTTAAATTTTTTCCTTTGATTTACATCTCACTGTTTTCATCCTTAAAACCATCATCATCATCATCATCACCACCCCCACCATCATCATCATCATCATCATCATCATCATTATCATCACCCACACCCTCACCCCCACCATCATCATCTTCATCACTATCATCATCATCATCATCATCATCATCATCATCATCATCATCATCATCAGCATCATCATCATCATCATCATCATCATCATCAAGCTCAAAAAGCAAACCATATTGTATTTCCAAGGCATTTTGTATCTTTAATGTTTGGAGGTCATGGATTTTTTTGTTTTTCTCGATAATTAATTAACTTCAATACCTTAAGTTGTTTTTTACATTTAATTAATTAAATCATCTTATTAATTAATTAATTTTACTACTAAAGTGAAAAACACCCAGCCATCAACAAACACATCAGATACTCAACGATTTAACAATTGGAAAGACTATAACTAAACCTAAGACAACGAAACTCTGCTTAGGGTCCTACTGTAATCGTGGAAAAATTTAATACCAGTTTTGTCTTTGTTTTGTAAGTCTGGAAATAACAATAATGGAAACAGTGATTTTTCAACATTCTTTTGGAATCATTACAACTTAATCTCACTGCTGTTTAGCATTACATAGTATAACAACAAAGTTAACTTCATCATTCATATTATCAAATTACTTAACCTTTTCTTCTTTTCTCAGATATTAAAAAAATGCATTCAAGTTTTTTTGTTCTTTAAGCAACTTTTTCATGGAAAGCTTTATTTATTACCGTTATAGTTGCTTATATTATAGCATATGAAGACCTTAAATAATTAGTATTATATACCAAGATATTCAAGCGTGATCAGTGAAGTTATGTAAATTTGATTATTAAAAGATATACTAATGGACACAGAATCAAATGTGTGTATTAAGTTACCAATGTTGAGTTATGTGCCCATAAAACTATTTCTTGAAGCTTCTGTCTGTGTTATTAATCGTTCCAATGATAACAACATAATAATGTTGGGAGAGCATTAAAATGATACCAGGGAAATCTATAGAGCAACTTTTCGAAGGCACCTCATTCTTGTTGCAAGAATTTTTTTTTGAAAAATTAAAAAAAATAAAATTGCTTAATTTTGTAAAGAAAAGGATTTTTTCAAAGTGAATAAAAAATATAATTCTTCAACACAACATAAATATTCAACATAAAAACATTTTCAAAGTTTATTTATTTTCACGAAGTTGCAGTTACGTCATCCACAATTATTTAACCGGATGTGGGTCCGACTTACTAAAAGCTTAGTGGAATTTATAAAATATCTTTTTTGATTTTGAAGATAAATGTGAAATAAAAAAATAATCAGAAATTATAAATTTAAAAATGGCTAAAATAGGTTAGAAACAAAAAAACAGTAGTATAAAAACAAACAGACAAACAAAAAAATACAAACAAACAAAAACAAACAAAAATAACTAACAAAAAAATAAACAAAAATCAATCTAACAAACAAACAAAAAAACGAGTTTGAATGCAACTAACAACGTCATCAAGACCACTTTGAAAAAAAATAAATAAAAATTATAAAAGTAATAGTAGCAAAAATAATAATAACCTAAAGAAAAAATAATAACAACCGCAAAGTTTCTGGTGGCCAGGTCCAACTCCTCATACAGATCTTGCTGGGGGTTAAACCTTGTGCTTCTGCCACTGCTCAGTGTTATGCTACTGCTATCATTATTATTGTTGCTATTATTGTTGTTAATGTCATTTTTATTATTATTGGTATTATTATAACTATTTATATCACTATTTATACTATAATTATTGAAGTTGGTGTTAGGATTATTATTCATATTTTTTCCACTATTATATATGTTATTATTATTTTTATTTTTATTATTATTATTGATAATATTATTCTCATTATTATCATTAGTGTTATTGTTAGTAGAAGCGCCAAAACATTCCTTATGAGAAAATATGGGATTCTGATAGGCTTGTGTATCAGCTGATACATTGAAACTTTTATTTTCATTGTTATTATTATTATTATTATTATTATCATTATTATTATTATTATTGTTATTTTTATTATTATTTTTGTTATCATTAGTACTAGTATCCTCTTTATTATTCGATTTTTCAATGTCTTCATTGTTATTGATGTAGAAAAATATATTACTGTTACTACTATGAATTTTTTTATTTTTTGTTTTTTCATTTTTTTGATTGTTAGTATTATCATTGTTATTTTTGTTGTTGTTGTTATTATTATTATTAAAACAAATTTTGTTCTTGTTGTGCCTATCGAACTCAAATGGTTGAGCGCTGTTTGTTCTATGTTGATGATGATGTTGTAGTTGTTGCTTTTGTTGGCTTGTTGTTTGGAAGTAGAATTTTTTTTCATTATCCTGTTGTAAAAGTTGTAGTTTTTGTTGTAAAAGTTTTGAGTGTTGAAGAAGGTTGTGGTGTTGTGTTGAAATTGGTTGGAGATTTTTGTGGTGTTGATTGCAGTTTTTGTTGTTGTGATAATGATTGTTGTGATTTTGGTTGCCGGGTTGCAGAGAACTACTGTCTTGATGTGGATTGCTCTGTTGATATTGTTGAATTTGTTGAAATTGAACATAGTTTTGATGATATTGATTCAATAAAGCTTCTTGTTTTTTGTGGCTAAAATTAAATCGTTGCTGTTGGTTTTGTTGTTGTTGCTGTTGGTTTTGTTGTTGTTGCTGTTGGTTTTGTTGTTGTTGCTGTAGGCATTCTTTTTTATTCGAAGGAAGGGAAAACCTACGCTGAGAAAAACTTATGAAACTTTTGACGATGTTTCCAGGTGAAAAATAACTTTTTTGCTTATTATTATTATTATTTTTTGTCCCCTTCACATTCTTTTTATTATCAAACTCGTTATTATTCTTATTTAAAAATACCCTATCATTTCTGTTGAGGGAACTGAAGTGGAGATGATAATGACCATTATTATTATTGTTATTTTTATTATTGCTGTTAATGAAATTGTTTTTATTGTTATTGTTACCATTATCATCTCCACCATTATGTTGAAGTGGTTGCTGATGGGAATTGTAACTTACCAATTTAGTTAAGTTGTTGTCTGGGTAGTTATTATTATTGTTAATAATATTATTTTTATTGTTGAAAAGATTTTTATTTTCATTGTTATTATTATTTTTATTATTGATATTATTATTACTACTAATCCTCACAATGTTAGTGGGCAATGAAGGGTTGGAAAAAGATTTCAACATCTTTATCTTTTTATTTTCTTTTTTATTTATTACTTTTATTTTTTTTTTTATATTGTTATTTTTATTATTGTTTATATTATCGGCATTATTTTGAAATGAAGTTATATTTAAATTATCGAAACTACCTCTAGTGAAATTCCTATTAATATTCAACAGTTTGTTTATTATATTTTTTGGTTTTTTCATGTGTTGAATATTCAGCAAACAAAAATCATTAATTTTTGTGTTATTTTTTTTTTCTATATTAGTTTTATTATTATTATTGCTATTATTATCCATCTTATTTTTGACCTTCTTCAAATCTAACGGAGGCAGCTTCTCTACCTTCCCGCTAGTTTCACCCACCGCTGAAGCACAGCAACGCTTAGTCCCATTAACTTCTGGGCTGTCACTTCCTCTAGCATCGTTTTTATCCCTTATCAAGTATTTGTGGAAACTGCGAATTAATGCTGTGTTGTCGAGGTTATCGTCGCTGCTTGGCTGCGGCAGGGTTGGTTTGCCGTTGGGTATGTGTTCATTATTGTTTTTTTTATTTTGATTATTGCTATTGTTGTTATGATTACTATTATTAATATATCTAGCATTGTTCTTTTGATCGTTGTCATTGAAGGGTTTGCAAGACAGGTTAACTTTAAAATTGTTATCCAAGGTCCTGTAATCTTTATGTGGGAAATCATGGCTATTCACACTTTTGTTTGCACTGTGTTTGATAGAGCTGTAGACGATTTCGTTGAGAATGCATCCGTTTCCGTAATTATGAATGTTATTATTATTTCCATTAGTATGATTTTTATTAATATTTTTATTGCTATTATTATATCTGCTGTTGTTATTATTTTTAATTTTATTATTGTAGATGTTATTGTTTTCAGCAGGTAAGTTACTTAAACTCATTATTAATAAACTAAAACACAACTCAACTTTTGTGATTGTATTCCGTATAGGCTCAAAATTTTTGTGGATTTCAGACTGCAATTATTGTTTCAATTTTTTCTCAACAAAAAAATGGAAAACTTTCAAACTTGAAAAACAGAGCGTTTTTGGTTTCAGATAATTCCAATTTAAGTTACCAAATAACAAGATATTTCAAAGAATTATCAATTTTATTTTCATTTTTAACTTGAAGTATTGCTTAAAAGTTGGATACTGAAAACTTTTTATTGTTAATTATGCAAGTTCTAATTGAATGAAACCGTTTTGACCGTTGAATTAGGGTAATCAGTTTCCTTCAAAAGTTTTCTTATGCGCCTTCCTTATATATATGACCTGCATAGAGCAATAATAATAAAATAAATAAAAATAAGAAAGAATGGTAATAAAATAAAAAAAAACAGAATAAAAAAATAACGTGAGTAAAGGAAGTAAAATCAAGAAAAAACAATGATAGAAAAAAATTAAAGAACGAAGAAAAATGCAACAACAAAAATCCAATTACGTATAGTAAAAAAATAACGAAGCGTGTGGTATAAGATGGATTGCATGAACTGCGTGATGGATTCATAGTGGGAATGAACGGATGCACATAACAAATGAAAAATGAAAAAAAATTTATTAAAAGTGAAAAAAAAAAAAAATGGATTAAGGAATTAATCAAAAAAATGAATGAAATTATAAATTGGAAAAATAATGAAAAAATTGAAATAAGGAAAAAACTTTTGATAAAAGACTTTGAAATAATGAAATAAAAAAAAAATATATAACAATACACAATAAAAACAAAAATTACCACTCACAAGTTGAACTTTATCAAACAATGATAATAAATAGTGTTTTTAATGTTCTTATCAACCTTTTCCTTTTCCGCTTTTGTTTCCACATTATCGCCCAGAAGTATTTATGATGTATAAAGATTTGTTATGTTGCTATTGTTAATTTTTAATTTTTACTTCTCCATTGTATAATTTTGTTTTCATTGTTGCATTATGTTTATTATTTTCATATATTAAAACATATATTTTTATTGTTTTGCTAATCAATTTAAGAAATTAAATTTCATTTATTTAAAAGTTTTTTAAAATTATTTCATTTTTTTTATGATTTACTGTTTAATTATGCTCTCATTTTGAAAAGTGCCTACCGTTAAGGTGTGAAGAACAAAATGTACACTTTAATATCTTTGGACTTTACTGTGTTTTATACCATTATAATTATTGTATTATTCAAATATTTGTTCTAACTTTCACAGACTTATTGCAAAATTTTTTATTTTTTACAAAACAAACTGAAACGTTTGAAAGGAGGATACACAGAGGTTGAAAACTAATAAAATAGTTATTATTGAAAATTTAGTTAATCAGAATTGCTTAATAAAACTGTGAAAAAGTAGAATTTATAGCTAAAAATTTTTGTTTTGGTTATAAAATTTTTTCAGTGAAATATCTTTTTAATCTTTTTTATTGGCTGCCATATGAAATTGAACTCTAAGCATAGGGGATTAGTGTTTCGCATCATTCCACAGAGGGCGCTAAGCTGGGAAACTAAAAACTTTTTTGATCACGTCAAAAGTTTTTGAAACTATAGTTCAAATGTTAATTTAGAAATGTTGGAGTTTTAATCAGAAACACGGAGAGCAAAGGTTCGAATCTCGGATTGGGTTGTATCTTCAGCTTGTTTGTTGCTATTATTTCGACACAAAACGCTTTCAAATGCTTTTTTACAACTATTTTTTTGTTGATTATATTTAAAAAACATTTGACAAATGACATAAGAATGTACCGTTTTTTTGAGACAATATTATACTAGGTAGCCCAAAAAGTTTTCAACAAGAAGATAAATGTGATGTTGAACGATGAAGAAAAAATCTAATAAGTCATTTGAAAGTATTTATTCTTCTGAACACAGTTTTTCTATTGTTTCTTCAAAGGCGGTTTCACAGTTGACTTCACACCTTGAGGATCACCTGGTTTCTTCTTCATCTTCCTAACTTTCTTGTTTTCCACACCCCCCGTCTTCACCGCAGCAGTAGTTTTTGGTTTCACAACCACTTTAGCCCCACTTCTTTGAGTTTTCGTTAAATCATTTGCAGTTTTCGTTGGCTGGGTATTTATTTCTATTTTGTTCTCAGGATCGTTTTGCATGGTTTTCAGTACCTTTTTTTTCGCTACCACTTGTGCTTTCACTTCTCGCTCAATTGTTAAAATTTCTTTTTCTTCATTTTTTTGTTGTTGTGTACTTGAAAATTGCACACTCGAAAAGTTTTTAATCTCATTCAAGCGTCTGGCTCTGCATTTTGAAAAATTTCATAAATTTCTAAACCAACATTGAGTTACACGTTAAAACTTATCAAATATCCCAAAACTTTTAAAACTATCAAGTATTTATAAATAATTTTTTTTTATATAACTTACTCGTATTCTAATAATTAGCAAATTAAACTACAAGAATGAGGTATGCTGCTGAAACAAGGTCATTTGGTTTAAATATTAATCTCATTTTCCGCGTCTCAATCATTCATTAACGCTAGACGAATGGCGATTAAGATCATTATCAGCATTTAATACTATAGTTTAAATTTGAACTACATTTGTTCACTTTACTTATAATGTAAATTCAGCCTACAAAAAACTTTGTGAAATTTGATACAATTTGAGATAAGTTTCATGTCAGAAGGATAAGTGAATAAATAGGTATACTGGCAATCTTTCAACTGTTCCCAGTGAATTCAGACTAACTTAAAATTTAATTAACTTAAAAACTACTTATAATATAAATATAATAAATGAAATTTTAATTAAAATAGACTCTGGATTCTTACAATTTAATAGCGATTAGCAAGATGAAAAGGACGATCACAACTGGAAACACCCAATAGAGAATGTGAAAGTCTTGAAAAAAAAAGTTGGTTTATTAGTTATTTATTTACTATTGTTTATTATATATGGAATTGAAAATAAAATATTTGGTCAATTTTTTCAGTTTTTATAGAGCTTTTTAGAACGTTCATTAAGTTGAAAATTTTTTGTATGACAAGAGCAGCCAAGGATCGAATCGAGAACCTCTGAATTCAGCGTTGCAAAGATCCAAAAAAAGTTTGAATGAATGAAACAAAAATACTTTTTCAAAATTAGTAGAAAACTTTTTTATTCCGAACTTTTGTAGAAAATATTCTAATAAAGAAAAAAATATCATATATGACAAAGTAGAATGACCCCATAACACAATTTTAGAGAAAGAAAGACAAATTATAATATAGATGAAAAACCAGAAAAAAAAGCCAAAAATTAATCAATATAAACCTCAACATCTCTAACCTTGGTAAGAGGGATTCAGTTTTACCACAATAGTAGTACGTGTTGCAGTTGTGACCCCTGTAATAGATTGATCCCTATGAAATATAGTAACAAGAACTGCGATTTAATCCAATCAAGCCCCAAAACAGAGATATTATAATGGTAAGTTCAGTTTAAATATTTAATGAAAATGCATATATATATCACGTCCATTGCTTTTCCATGTACTTGGAAGTGTTGTCTTGATATTGGGACCGTGTTTATCTTAAAAATAAATGAATTGAGCGTTCAGTAACGTTACATGAGTTGAAACCATTATGAAACCAACCTTGAACCGGTTTGATCAAATCCTTGATTTCTCTTATAGTCATGTTATCTGTGTGTTAGGAATTCAATTTAATATATTGTTTAGTGAAGATTTGAGCTGAAAACATTGTGCCATAGAGACTGAAAATATTTTTCCAATAGTTTTTATCCCGATTTATGAGATTCTTATACCTTTTTTATTAACATTGCAAAAGGAGTTATGATTTTTGACCAGTTTAGCTTTACCATGTTACTTTAGAGAAAAAATAATTGTTTATATCGCAACTCAAGATTTTGTCCAGCTAGTTTTTGTAATATTCGGTAAATTATTTTACCATAAGTTTTGTGAGTTTGCTTGAGGAATGATTATTTTTTAACATAGAATGTTTAATGGAGTACTGAAACCATGAGACATAAACTTCAGTACTCAAAAACACTAGTACATGCAAAATTATTATCGTCTAAATAAACGGTGCTAAAAATAAAACTGACACACACAAAACATTCAACAACACACGCATAAACTTACACAAACATTAACAAAAACAAAAGAATGCTAACAATTATCTACCACAACTTTCAATGAACATATGTTGAAACGACCCACACTCCATTGCAGCTCAACCATTTCTGCAGGCCCTCTGCAGTTTTTTGAACACTGCGTTTTGCTACCATTTTCAGCTATTAAGCTTATTAATGTTGAGTTTTGGCTGCGGGATTGTGGTGTGATGGTTTGATTAAAATTAACTTGAATTGATTATGTTGTTCAATATTTTATTCGGATGAAATTTGCAGAGCCTGTTATATTGTTTAAAAAACTGATCAAAATTTTCAAATATAATGAACAACGCTCATTCATACAAATTTAAAAATATTTTTCAACACAAACCCACTAAAATCTCTTAAACTGTTTATTAACTTAAAATACCTCTGACAAAAATAATTTTTTTGTTTTCATACAAAACTTAATTGCATATACATAATCTAATCTATGAAACATTCCATATATATAAGCTAATCTATAAGCCTAAGAGTACTTATAAAAGTATCACAAACTTCAAGTATGACTCACTTTTTTGACGCCAAGATGACATCACTAACCTGGTATGTGCTGTTTAACCTAAATCTCGTACAACCTCCTCTAAATTTTTGGTTTTTTATTTTGATAGCTTCATTATCATCACTACTACTGACAGTTTCATTATTAACATTATCATTTTTATCAGAATTTTCGTCTTTTCTACCTACATCCTCCCCACTATTACCCTTCTCGTTAGCATCATTATCATCACAAAATTATCATCGTTCTCACTATTTTAATTGCGACCATCGTAACCAACGCTATAACCACCATCAACTATCACCAAATCAACATTACACCATCATTACCACTACTAACGCCATAACCATCAACACAACCTCACCACACTAACATCATTAACATTCACTCATCACATACTCTGTAGCAGTAAAGCATTGACTTTCAATCTGATATGAATTGGTAATAGAACTTGTATCGTTGTAGCAAGATAATGGTGAAGACAAGTCTATGTGCAACACTAATCTTTGCTCAGCTGTGAATGGTTTTAATAGTATTGTGAAGGTCTGGGTTTGAATCCCGGTGCGTGTGCTCATGAAGGACTTTTTTAGAGATTGGACTAGTAGTTTATGATATATGAGTGCTTCTAAAGCAAATTTGTTCGTAAATATACAAATCTTAATAATAATAATCATAATAATAATAAAAATATTAATTATAAAAAAAGATTAGTTCGCAAAAATGAAAAAATTAAGCTTTAAGCTTAAAATTATAAGTGAAACATCTGTCACCTGTTTTACAAAGCGCCATAAAAAAGAAAACGAAATTGTGCAGATACATTAAATTATATCTAATATATTTTTGTATAATTTTTTTTTGTGTTTTTTAAATTGATCTTTTTTGGTGTTTTTAATGGTTATTAAAATCTTGGGATTATCTCTATCGTGTTATAAAGAAAATTATCTATATCTTTCAATATTACAATTTTTTATCGTTTTATATATTATTTGATAATTTTGAACGTTAGAATTGCTAAAAAAGTTTTAGAATTAATAATATTTAGAGGTATTTTATTTTGAAAAATGTTTACAAATTAAGAACACGTAAAAAAATGAAAAGTAAAATTTTAATTGCAAAAGCATTAAAATCACAGTTTACATATATTTATTATACAAGCATAACTGCATAACATTTTGCTAAGTTTTCTAGAATTTTAAATATTTTATTTGAACAAGACAAAACAATATAATAGGAACAAACACCAAGGTTTATTGAGAAACTTAATACACGAAGCTTTTTCTGAGAGTATCTTACTTTATCTAGTGACAATATCACTATATAATGTAAGATACTCTCACGAAAAGCTTCGTGTATTAAGTTTCTCAATAAACCTTGGTGTTTATTTCTATTATATGGATTTCCGGCTATTTTACGGCAACAAAAGACAAAAAAAGTATCCCCAGAATGAAAACCCAGCTCAGAGCTTGCACCATCTACCTTTGAGTTTGGTTTCCTCGAATTAGACATTTTTTGTGTAAAATATTCCAAATAAATACTAGATAATATTGAGTATCTTGGTTGAATATCGATGTGGAAACAATGATTAGAAATTGCTACAAAGCTTCATGCGAACAGACTCATGCGACCATTTGGACTTCTGATGATGCACGATTATCATCTCAAATTAAAATAGAAATACAATGACGAAATACATTCAATAACATGAGAAACTTGTTTTCAATACAATCAATTTAACTCAACAGCCTCTTTTAACTTACTTTTAGCTTGTTTTAACTCCTCTTAGTTAATTCAACTTGCTTTTGTGAACACATAATTCCTTGTGTTATTCGTTATTTGTATAGTTCAAATGATAGAATAATATCGAAGAGCACTAAGTTGGAGTTAAACTGGCAATCGGAAGCTGTTTTATATTGGATCTTGGTATGACTTCAATAGTGACCAAGCTTTTGAGGGATACAAATAGGACGCCATACAAATTCTACATTAAATTATTTCATTTATTTGAGAAAAAACAGTTTTTTTGTTTTTTATACTGAAAATTAAAAAAAATTAAACATTGTTCTTTGTGTTTTTTGTTTTTATTTAGAAATTTTGGATCTTTAATTTTAATGAATTTTAATCGCTAGAGGGCCAAAGGTGAAAACATCTTATGTATTTTTTTGAACGTATGTTTTCTACAAATTAATAAATATATTCATACATGAAAGTATGATTCCTAAAAAAAACACAAAATAAGTTATTAAAAAAATTTTGAAAAACCAAAAAAAACTTTTCCAAATTATAGAGAAAAAAATTCAAAACAAGAAAAAAACGTCAAAAAACTAAGAGCTGAAGCGATTGCAAGTTATTGAAGCCATAAACTTTCATACTGGTTGGGTTCGGATTTATTATATTTGTATATGTTATTATCATACTTATTTAAACTAAAATTAGTTTCATATTTAATGGCCAATAAAAAAATAAATATAAAAATAAAAAAAAATAAAAATTTTTTTACGTGTCATTACACCCAAGATTTACTTTTAAGTCTCTCATTTCAAGTCAAAATCCTTTTTTAAACTTTGGCCATTTTGGTTCAGTCTTCATCTCACTTCACTTTTAAATATGTATTCAGTGTACTGAAAAAATGAGATTGATATTATTAATAATCAAAATAATGAAAAACGGAAAAATTGAAAAACTATCAAAAAATGAAAAACAATGATTTGAAACCTTATAGTGAAAAGAGAATAAAATCAATAAAATTATGAAAAAGATTAAAAGAACACTGAATAAAAAAAAAAAAAAAGAATGAATATAGTAATAGTGTTGACAATAATATTTCCAATTTCATTTAAATAAGTTTTCAAACATTTTTTTTAGTTGATCAAAAAATAATGATCAAAAAGCATAAGCTCAAGTTGAAATGCAACAAAAATTAAAACCTCCAAGGTTTTGTGATTAGAGTTTGTTTTTATAAAAAATATAAAAATTAAAATAATAAATCAAACTTATTATAATAAATAAATTACAGAAAAAATCATAATAAAAAACGATGCTGAATAAATAATAATATCAAAACACCCTGTTGAAAGAAGGAAAAAATATCGAAATATTGCGATACAAACGAAAAAATCCAATAATTGCATGTAGTTATAGTTTCAACAAAGATATTTGTAGTATAAGAACTTTGCCATTCCTCAAGCTTTAAAAACAGCCGTCTATAATAGGAGTGTCCTTGAGAAAATAAGATGAATAAAAAGAAGAATAACAATAATAAGAAAACAAAACATCATCAAAAAGTTGAATTGAAGCAATTATGGGTATAAAAATAGAAAAATAAAAATTAATAATAAGAACAATAAAAAAAAATAAAAAAGAAAAAATATTATGTAATAATGGTAATGATGAAACGGAAACAAACTGAGAAAAAAGAGTATAATCGGAGTACAATAGAAAATATTAAACAAATAATAAATGAAAAAACCAAAAAAAATATAAATTAGAAAAAAACAAGAAAAATTAATTAAGAACAGATAGAAAACAACTAATGGAAAAAATAGCAAAAACTAAAAATAAAAGCTTTCGAAAGAACTTTTATAAAAAAAGACGTTATGACAACATTAATTAGTTTGCAATTTCAAAAATTTCAAAATTTTTCACCATATTTTTCATTATAATTTCACAGCATCTTTATTCCATTAGCTCAGTGAAACCAACCGAGACATACATGCAGACATACACCTAAGCACACATAGAAATACAGCAGCACATACACTTGTGCACGTTTTTTTCACAAGAAATTTTTTTCCATAAATTGAGAAAAATTGTGAAAAAAAGTGTGCACATTTAGTGCACAGAGAATTTCTAACTAAAAAGTTTTTATAACGAGATAAGAAAAAAAAGTTATGTAAAAACAGAGAGAACTTGTCACGAACAACAAAAAAATCTAGAAAAGACCAAAAAAGGTGAATTTAAAAATTGGTTGAATAAAATGTCGAAAGTGTTGGTCGAATTGAGTGTGGAAATAGTGGAGTGTGAAACTGAATAAATTATTGAGCATTTAAAAATAAAAGTGATTTAATTTTCAAAAAATATTTCTAATTATTTAATATCACACTCAACGGAAGTATTCGAGAATAATTTTTTGAATAAATATATTATTATGATAGAATAAAAAATTGTTTACTTGAGGAAAAGATGCATTTTGATGAAAACATTGGATGCAGATGATTGATGTATTATAGTGGCTTAAAAATTTCTAAAAAATTTATCCATTCATAACGAAATACAGGTCCTTCCATCTATTCATACATTCATCGGCCCATCCATCCAACCGTCTATTCATCCATTCATCGGTTCATCCATCCACCCGTCTATTCATCCATTCATCGATCCATTCACTTACGAATATGTTCTTCCATCTCCCCATAAGCTTCTATCATTCATTATTGTAGATAGTTTCTAATACTAAAAGATTCACACAATCTTCAACTCATTCAGCCATCCAAACATCCATTTATTCAACCAATCTTTTATTCACATACTCGTCTATACATTTATTCATCCACATATCCATCCATTCAACCCCTCATTTTTTAACCCATTTCTTCATATCAACGTATCCATACATTTTCCATCAATACTCATTCATCCATGCATCCTCATGAATTCTTATTCATCCACGTAGCTTCTCTTTGATATAAATTTATCAAAAGCTGTATTATATTTTATCTGCTAACAATGCATACAAACAAATAAATATTAACATTTATCTAAACATACATACATACACAGATACATAAAAACAAAAAAACACATAAATAAACAGTCTTCTTCCATACAAACCCACACACAAACACCCTCAAACCACCATATCGGCATCCAAGTATATATGCCTTGAACCTCACAAGCTACATCTTCTCTCAAAGCCCGCTTTGAGAAAACAGATAAGAAAAAGTTGTAATTTCATAGACGATAGATTATATAGTGTATTTTTGGTTGATAGATTTTTTTTTTATCGAATGGTTGATTTGTTGGAGTTTGTATTTTTAAACAAATTTTTGCAAGTTTTTTTCTAATTATTTAAGCAAAAAAACTTTTAGCTGTGGAAAATTGCTCACATTGTTAATGTTTTAGTGTTAATGTTTAAGGAAATAAAAAAAATAGAGAAAAAAGAAACTTGTGCTAAGTATAGATTTGTTTAGAGTTTAGTTTTGCTGAATCTAACTGTGGATTTCTTTCTTCAAGGGATAAAAACAAACGAAGTAATAACGTTATTTATTATTTATTGAAAAAATATTAATGAAAAATTATTTGGAGAAAAAAGGGATTACCTGCAAAAAATATTTGCAAAAAAGTTAAGCCTTGAATGCTTTTGATATTGTTTTGTTTCTATTGATTTGATATGATTCTCGAAATAAAGTTATACTATGGTAAACTTCTATTGAATGATTTACTTCGGCAATCTTAAAAAATATCTTTAAGCTAATCAAGTTCATTTTGATGCTTAGTTTTAAACTAAGATTATTTTATGAATAACTATTACCAAAAGTTAAAATAAAAATTTCCAATTTTCACCAAAAAAAAATCTTTTGAAGCAATAATATTAAAGAAAAAAATGGAAATAATGATAATACACTAAAATAACCATTAATTGCCGTTGAATGGAAATCTATGCTATCAAGTGCAGTGAGAAGAGAAATATAACAATTTCCAAATTATAACAAAAATGCTTGATTAAAACGACGCAACTAATGAGATGATGGATGAAATGGAAAAATTATTGAATAATAACCTGAAAAATATCTAAAATTTTTTTACGTCGATTTATGGAAGAATTTTGGTAAAATTATTGAGCGAAAAAAAACTATTTTGATATTTAGTCTTAGCGTAAAACATTAGACATATCATTAAACTTATTAACATAAAAAATAGAAAATAGTGAAATTAATGTGAAATAAAAAAAAAATTTAAACAGGTAAATAATAAAAAACAAAAAACATAAAACTGAAAATTATATAAATTTGAATAGTATTAATAAGAATAAAACAATATAACAAAAACTAATCAATACAATCTCACAAACGCTAACTGGCCCTTAAGTTGAGAGCCTGATAAACACAGTGAAGTGGGGGTGACTAGTGTTTAATAAAAAAAACTCCACTGTTTGCTTGGTTTAGTTGAGCAAGTTTTAGTTTTTGAGTTTTTTTGGATTGTTTGGATGTTCACTTTTGAATTATTTTGATTTTTAAACATTTTTTTGGCGTGTTGTTTTAGTTTGATTTTTTTTGAGTTTTTTTGCTTTAATTTGAAGTTTTAAAAATTAGTTGAAGTTTGGTTAAAACTTTATTATAATTTAAATTTATTTCTGTAAATGAATATTTTTTTTGAAAAGTTTGATAGTGTAAACTCCTTTAATTTTGTTGAAACTTAACTATTACTTGAATGGAGCAGACAGTTGAATGGAAACAAAAATAATTTTAGAGAATTGAAAAACATATGAAAATTTTTGGAAATTATTTGTGAAAGATTTATTTTTTTTTCAAAATTGGAATAATGGAGCTCAGCCAGTTATTGTAAGTGAATGGAAATAATAAAAGCAATATCAAAAATAAAAAAATAAAAAAAATAAAAACAATAATTATTATTGTAATTTCTCAGTCATCATTTTTCATATAATTATTATTTTTATTATTATTTAGCTCATTGCCATTAAAATTTTGAAATCAATACAAATCGATACAAATCAGCAGTGTGTCATGCGTGGTGATACAAATCGAAGTATGACTTTGAAAAAAACAAAAATAATAAAAATAAATTTATGAAAATAAAAAAAATAATAAAAAATAATGAAATAATAAACAATAATAAATATAATAAAACAATAATAATAAATTAAGACTTGCATTTAGTTTGAATTTTTATTATTATAACACCAATACTATAACCACTGAAGCCATATGCCATTTGTTCAACATCACTGCAAATAGCTTGAGACTCAAAATAAAAGTAAGATGCCACGGAAGTTATCGTACTTGAGTCTCTCACAGAATGGGATACATACAATTTTTTTTAACTAGGCTTTCATTCAAAAATTAGTGGAGCCATGTTAACTTACGCTCAAACTCAATAAAAACACAAAAAAACACACAAACACACACATACAAGATCAGAGATGGACGAAAACGAGATGAAAGTTGCATCTGTTTCCTCTCTTCCTCCCCGTTATAAGTTGAAGAATGTCTTCCTTGGAGACCATTCTA